>JAYESA010000004.1:181802316-181807316 GCA_036927795.1 Iris macrosiphon
TATATATATATATATATATATATATATATGTGTGTGTATTTATATATATGTGCTTGTGTATGTATATGTCTATGTGTGTGTGTATATATATATTTTTGAGTGTGTGTGTATATGTATATATATATATATATATATATCTGTGTATGTGTGCATATATATATAAATAGGTATTTTTATATATACATATAGCTATGTGCGTATATGTTTGTGTGTGTGTGTATTTATATACATAAGAGTTTGTGAGTGTTTGTTAGTGTATATTTATATATGTTAGTGTGTGTGTGTGTGTATATATATATATATATAGTGATATATATATGTATATATATATATATAGTGATATATATATCTGTGCGTGTGTGTGTGCGTGTGCGTGTGGCTGCAAGGAGTGCAGCGCAGCGGGGGGGAGGGGGACAGCTGCCCCCAGCAGCTGCAGCAGCAGCAGCATGCAGCATTAAAGCAGCAGCAGCAACAGTACAAGCAAGAGCAGCAGCAGCAGTAAAGGCAGCATCAGCAGCTAGCATTCACAGCAAGGCGCAGTGCGTTGGCTAGGCATTGGCGTAGCTTGTGGGGGGGGGGGGGGGGGGAGATATATAGATGGTTTAATAGATAGATAGATTAATAGTTAGATAGTTATCTAGATAGATAAGTAGTTAGATTGTTAGATAGTTATATAGATAGATAGATAATAGATTGATAGGATGTATATATATATCTAGATAACTAGATAGGTAGATATTAGATAGGTAATAGATGGATAGATAGATAGATAGGTATTAGATATATATATATATATATCTATATGTATAGAGATAAATACATATAGTTAGATAGGTAGTTTAGATATAACTAGATCTAGATATATATATATATATATATATATATATATATATATATATATATATATATATATATATATATATATATATATATATATTTGAGATGTGTGTGGGTATGTGTATATGTGTGATATATATACATATAGGTATTTAGGTATATATGTATATATATGATACATATATATATATATTTTTTCTAGCCTAGATTAATAACTAGCTATGTATTTATAAGCTTAGATAGCTAACTAGGGGTAGTTAAAGGGGTATTGGAGAGGATCTCAATACCTTGAGAATATCAAGGTATCTCAATACCTTGAGATATCCAAGGTATTGAGTTTCGAGCGGGGTATTTGAGCAATAGCCTAGGAATAGTATTATAGTGATTTTTATATGTATATGTGTATATATTTACGCGTGCTAGCATAGGTTTTAGCGGGTTTAGGCGGGGTGCGTGGCCTAGATCGAGGTATCGGATGCCGAGGGTATCCCGGTATCTCGAAAAGGCGAGTTTGAGAGTTTGCTAGCTTAATGAGCTCGGTTTGACCTAGAATTTCAGGAGCACCCTAGTTTGACCTAGTTTTGACCATAATTGTTCCCGTTGACCATAAAAGTCAATGTTTGACCTAGTTTTGACCTAGAGTTGAATTTTTAGACCTTGGGTTGACTTTTTGACCCAATTTTCACCGGTTTGACCCGTTCGACCTAGAATAGCCCTAGAAGCCTATTTTTAATTATTTTATATCAGTTTAAATCTATTGAACCCTGTTTAATCTTGCTTTTCGCATTAGGTTCTTGCGACACGTGTCCGGATCTCGATTCTCATCAGTTGCTCAAGACATTAGGCGAGTACCTACCTCTAATAGTTTCTATTTCATGATAGCGTTTATATTACCTGTTCTAGAACTGTGATACTTGATTCTGACACATTGTTACACGAGCTGGTACTAGTGGATCCCGTCATGAGATGTTATCCCCCTTACCGTGTTCAGCGGGTACTCTATCACGTGTAGTTCATCATGTGCTTCGGGTATTGATTCTCATATGCTATCATGTGCTTCTTGTGCTCTCGCCTTCATGTGCGTGAGCTATTTATCATGTATGTAGCGTGTCGTGGTTAGATCCAAGAGTATTAGTTGGGGAGGGGAGTATGAGTTGGTTATGTGATCAAAGCCAAACAATATTCATGTGTATGTCGGTTATGCAACTCACGCATAACGGAGTTATCGTAGTGTTTTTCATGTGCAACCTAAGCCGATCACATAACGAACTTGTGCTCAAGGTACTTAGCTAGTATTCATGTTTCTCACATACAGTTACTTCTCTACTTGTATTGTTCTCTAGTTTATATTACAGCTACTTATTCTGCTCCAGCATATATTTATTTTCTGTGCATCTTGTATACTTTTCTATTGCTCATCATATACACCTTACCATGTATTTGGAGTTGCTTTCAGAATTATGTACTTCACTCCAGTCCTGACTGGGCAATTTTTTTCCAGAGGATCCTGAGGATTTCTGCCCGACGTTCTACGGGCCGGGTGTTGACGAGGGTTGTGACCCCGAGATCGAGGAGGAGTGCGCCGAGGAGACGCCTTTAGCGCCCTAGTTAGCTAGGCGGGTTTCCTGGGTTATTTTCAGTGGTTTATTTTGGATGATTGTACTTATTCTTTTGCTGCTGTGAGATATTGTAGATATTGTGGTCGTGGACTGTATTTTGGATATTGTCTTGCTCTTTGGTTCTGTTTCTTTTTGCTATCATATCGCGCTTTTATCTCTTCCCCTATATTTTTGTGATTGAGTATTCATATATATATTGCGTGGTTGCCCTCCTTTTGGAGAAGATTATTCATATATATATTGCGTGGTTGCCCTCCTTTTGGAGAGGATATTGAAAGATCTTTTGTGAGATATATAGATTTGTTTGACCTAGAACGAACCTTACAGCGTTCTACCACCGATTCTGTGGCGTAGGTTGGACGTACCCATGGCTCATGCCCGATTTTTTGGGTGTGGGTCATGACACATTTTTCGTGGTGGCCCATGCAGGTCTAGTTTTTAGGTTTACCTGCAATAGGATATAGGATATAGGCTGAGAGAGAGTGTGCTCAATCACAACTAGGACCTTTCATGCTTTCTTTTGCTATCTTTATTTTTCTGAAATTATTTTCTTTTGCAATATTATTGTCCTTCTTTGATGATATCGTTTCTTGCACCGTATTGACTTCTTTTGATCTATGTTCTTCTTGATTTCATTCCAGCACTTGCTTTATTTGATTTCGGTGCTTCCCATAGCTATATGTCTATATCTTTTGCTGTTAGACACCATCTTATTGCTGAACCTTTAGCTAGACTCTGCAAGATCACGACCGGAGGTGGCATCATCCTAGTCAGTGATGTCTGCAGAGACCGGAGAGTTACTTTGGGAGGCCGGGAGTTGAGTGTGTGCCTACTCGTAATGCCACTTTCGAGCTACGATATTGTACTCGGGATGGATTGGTTGAGTATGCATTGTGCTAGTATAGATTATCGTGGAGGCAAAGTGTTGTTTAGTCCACTGGGTGAGACGGAGTTTCAGTTTGCCAGAGGAGCAGCGGAGCAGAGCGAGGGAGTCTTCTACGGAGCCCTGGTGGTAGAGCCGAGGTTGCTACATCCACTGATAGAGGAGTACATGGATGTCTTTCCGGAGGAGTTGCCAGGGTTACCTCCGGATAGAGATATGGAGTTCTCTATAGACTTGGTGCCAGGCGCGGAGCCGATATCCCAGCACGTCTATAGAGTCAGCAACAATGAGCTGATAGAGTTAAAGAAACTGGTGGATGAGCTTTAGGACAAGGGATTTATCAGATCTAGTTCTTCTCCATGGGGTGCTCCGGTACTTTTTGTGCTGAAGAAGGATGGGTCGATATGGATGTGTATCGACTACAGGGCTCTGAACAACCTCACAATCAATAACAAGTATCCGCTGCCGCATATTGATGATCTTTTTGACCAGTTGAGCGGAGCGAGGGTGTTTTCCAGGATTGATCTGAGGACAGGCTACCATCAGGTGAAGGTAAAGAGGGAGGATATTCCAAAGACAGCTTTTCGGACCAGATATGGACAATATGAGTTCATGGTGATACCGTTTTGGTTGACTAATGCCCCAGCAGTGTTCATGAATCTGATGAACAAGGTGTTCCATCAGCATCTGGACAGGTTTGTGGTGGTGTTTGTAGATGATATCTTGGTGTATTCGAAGACCCCAGAGGAGCACGAGGAGCATATGAGGATAGTGCTGGAGACTCTCAGGAAGGAGAAGCTTTATGGAAAGCTTTCGAAGTGCGAGTTCTTCCTTAACAAGGTTGAATTCCTTGGTCATGTGGTGACTGGAGAGGGTATCTCGGTGGATCCGAGAAAGATCATGGAAGTTGAGGCATGGAGTGCTCCGAGTTCAGTAGCCGAGGTCAGGAGTTTCCTAGGACTGGCAGGTTACTACAGGAGATTTGTTCAGGATTTTCCCGGATTGCAGAGCCGTTGGCCAGGCTGACTCGGAAGGACGTAGAGTTTGTTTGGTCAGAGGAGTGCCAGATCGCCTTTGATGAGCTGAAGAGGAGGTTGACGACAGCTCCAGTGTTGACGTTGCCATCAGGATCTGGAGGATTCACTATCTATAGTGATGCATCGGGAAAGGGACTGGGTTGTGTGTTACAGCAGAATGGGAGGGTAATTGCCTATGCTTCTAGGCAGTTACGTCCTCATGAGAAGAACTACCCTACCCACGATTTGGAGTTGGCAGCGGTCATCTTTGCTCTAAAGTTATGGAAATACTATTTATACGGAGAGCGTGTGGAGATCTTCACAGACCATAAGAGCTTGAAGTATGTGTTTACCCAAAAAGAGCTGAACATGAGGCAGAGGAGATTATTGGAGTTGATGAAAGACTTCGACATATTATTGCAGTACCATCCAGGAAAGGCGAACGTAGTTGCGGATGCGTTGAGTAGGTATCTGGTAGCTATGTGCCTGACTACAGATCGTTATCTTCTGGCAGATCTAGAGAGCTTGGGCATTGAGGTGATAGTGCATGGAGTTGAGATACAAATGTGGGGACTGCAGATTCAGTCAGAGTTGGTAGATCGGATCAGGGCTACACAGTTTGAAGATGAGTCCCTGAGGAGCATC
>JAYESA010000004.1:183059816-183314816 GCA_036927795.1 Iris macrosiphon
TGAGCAGCGGATCCACAGAACAAACACACATTCAACCTCCTCCTACAAATATCACATGTGTGTCCTGCCTTCCTGCAGTAGGCACAAGTGGGCACTCTCTGATCCTGACCCTGCTGCGCTGTCTTCTGCCCATAGGGACGCTTAGCTGGTCCCGCACTACCACTCGCACTACCTGAATCATCCCTGCCTTTCTTAGACTTGAGCTCCAAGTCATCCTCTGCCCTCTGAGCGTCTCCTACTATCTGCTCGAAAGTCGCCTCGTGGTCGCTCCTAGTCAAAGACTTGACCGCCATGACCAAGCCCTTGTGAAACTTTCTCGCCTTTGCTGCCTCACTCAAGCCCTCTACAAACCTGCCCAGATGGCAGAACTCCACTACGTACTCGTCCACCATCATGCTCCCTTGGACGAATGCCTAGAACTGGCTCTCCAAAGCACTGAGCGCCACATCTAGGAAAAATTTCTCCTTAAAAGTCTCTTGAAAGCCTCCCAAGTAAGCCCTGGTGCCGCGATCCTCGTATCAGTGCGATACCACGTTAAAGTGAGGTCGAACATCTGACTTTCCGCTGCCTCTATCTGTATGTTGTCTGGAATCTGTGCCAGCCGAAAAATCCCCTCAATCTGCTCTATCCAGTTATCCGTGTACAGGATCCCTTCTGTACCTCGGAACTCCTTGGGCCGCATCCTCTGGAAGTCAATGATACTGCCCGGCCTCGGATGCTGAGTCTAATCTGCCTGTGGCTGAATCTGTGCTACCCTATCCACTGCCGTCATGGCCACCTGGTGGGCGTTCTCAATGCCAAACCTTATCACATCCACCTGACGTCCTGCGAGTCCATCATCTCCCTGAAGAATGCAAATAACTGCACGGCATCTACTGGTGCAGGAGGTGGTAGAGGCACCACCGAAATGATTGGGGTAGCCCTCAGATCAACAGGTAGAGGAGGATCCCTGAGAGAAACAGATGCTCCCTCAACCACAGGAGTGGTGAGTGGAGCGGTAGCAGCTGCCTGAATACGAGCTGGACGAGAGATAGCAGACCTCTCGGTGGCAACTGCTAGAACGGTACAATGGGATCGTGTCTTCGGAGGCATCCCGAACACAGATCAAAAGAAGTCAATACGGTGCAAGATACGATATCATCAAGGAAGGACAGTGATATTTCAAAAGAAAGCAATTTCAGAATAATTAGATTGGGATTGTTTCTAGTCGTGATTGAGTACACTCTCATCCTAGATTCTATATCCTAGATCCTATAGCAGGCTCGCAGCAGTACAACTAAATTATTGTACTACCACGACATCGCACTAATTGCGAATTGAGACCTGCATGGGGCCGCCACCAAAAATGTGTCACGACCCGCACCAGGAAAATCGGGCATGAGTCGTGGGTACGTCCAGCCTACACCGCAGCATCGGCGATAGAATGCTGTCTAGGTCTATTATCTAGCTAACAATCTCATGCAATCAATATATATACCTGTCAAGATCTCAACTCTAAACGAGGAGCAATATCATAATGATAACACAAGTACTCAATCATGAATCTAAGCACGATAAGATAACACAGAAGTCTAACAACTACAAAGTCTAAACAACTGCTACTAAAACAACCACAACAACAATAATAATAATACAACATCCTGAATCAAATACAATACAAGTCTCAAACCAAAAGCCGGGGACAAATCTGGTACCAAAAGCTAATAAAAATAATAACTGAGGTCCTAGTGATCCTGGCTACCAACCCGGAAATTACTCCTAAACTAGGGGGTCCCTGTCTGCACCATCGACAGGCTGAGGTCCATAAAACGTCGGACACCAATCCTCCGGATTCTCTAAAAAATATATCCAGTCAGGATTGGAGCAAGTACACCTCTGACAGCAGTTCAAGTTAAATGATAAAAACTGTAAAGCAGTTGTAGTAAGGTGAAGGAAATAAAGTATGAAACAAGAAATATATACATATCACTGGTGCATAAAGGTAAAGATACAAAAATATCAGAAGCAAGATAGTAATGACTGCAAGATACAAGAAATCTAAACTAAGATCAAGTATGTATACAAGAACGTGTAGTGAGTCCAGCAAGAATACATGTAATGAGTCAAGTCCAGAAACTATAAGTGAGACCAGCAAGAAGTGCAAGAGAGTCCAGACTAGAAAGAACGAACTCGTGTCTTTGAAATACAAGTTTCGACATATAAACGGCTAGGGGTAAGTAGAGCTCACCACGCACTAGGTGCGCGGTTGCTATCATTCCATATTATACCAGAGGGGGTGATTCAAGTGATTCCAGTTAGGAATGTTTACATGTCTACTCGAGTATTTCTCCGTCCCGACTAGTACAAGTGAATCCAAGACCCGACACGTAAATCAAGTATTAGTCCAGCCAGAAATATGAGTGATGCATGTAGTGCATGTAGTGATGCCAGTAGGTGATTCCAGAATAGAGGCCAGAAATATAAAATATACGTATCGCAAGTAAATGAATCCAGAAATACTAGTCCGTGTCATACCAGAAAAATCAGAGAATACTATACTAGAAGCTGAACCATAATAATCATCAGATAATAAAAACTATCATAGAATGTACTCGCCTTACGTCCTGAGCAACTGGCGATCCGAACTGGTGTCATAAGGATCTATTGTGAAAAGCAAGATTAAACAGGTTTCTAATGAGTTAAACAGATATAAAATAACTAAAAATAAGCTTCTAGGGTTGTTCTAGGTCAAACGGGTTAAACCGGTAAAATCTTGGTCAAAAAGTTATCTCTTGGTCTAAAAAGTGACCTTTAGGGCAAATCTAGGTCAAAGGTTGACTTTGGCGGTTAACCGGGTCAACTACGGTCAACTCTAGGTTAAACTAGGGTGTCCCTAAAATTCTAGGTCAAAACTAGGTCATTAAGCTAATAAACCCTCAAACTCGCATCTTTGAGATATCGGGATACCCTCGGTATCCGATATCTCAACCTACGCGATATACCCCGCCGATACCCTCTATAATATATACTAGCACGTATATATATATATATATATATATATATATATATATATATATATATATATATATATATATATATAAGCATCTCTAACCTCAATCCTAGGCTAAAACTCAATACCTTGCCCCGATGCCCAATACCTTGAGTATCTCAAGGTATTGAGATACTCAAGCCTTACCCCTCACTAACACTAGTTAACTATCTATCTATCTGTCTATCTATCTATCTATATATATATATATATATATATATATATATATATATATATATATATATATATATATATAGTTAGATATATGTTATATATATATAATATATATATATTAGTATATGGTATATGTTATATATATATATATATATTAGTATATATATATAGTTAGATATATATTACTATATATATATATATATATATATATATATATATATATATATATATATATAACCTAGTGTAAAACACCTCAATACCTTACCTCCGATACCCAACTTATCTCAATACCTTGGTATCTCAAGGTATTGAGATACCTTACCCTCTAATTCTAGCTAACTAGCTAGCTATCTATAATATATACTTATTTATATACGTAACATCAATATATATATATATATATATATATATATATATATATATATATATATATATAACTTAGTATTAGGTTACCTCAATACCTTACACCTAATACCTCAATACCTTGGGTATCTCGAGGTATTGAGATACCCAACTATCCCCCTCTCTAACACTAACCATATAGCTAACCATCTATATAAACATATACCTAGCTATATAACTAAGCATATATATATATATATATATATATATGAAAAAGGGGGGGAGAAACTGGCTCGAGCGCACGCGCGCGCTGAAATGCGCCGCTGCCGCTGCCCGCAAACTGCCACGCTAGCTGCTGCTGCTGATACGCGCGCCTGCAGCTGCTGCTGCTACTGCACGCCGTTGCTGCTGCTGCGGATGCTCGCTGCTTGCCGCGGCGCTGCGTGCTGCGAGCGCTGCTGCGATACTTGCTGCTGTTGTAGCTGCCCTCGCTGCTGCCGCGCCCTCTCATCCTCTCTCCCTCGTTCTAACACTCACTCTACACACACCTCGACACACCACACACACACAGATATACACACAATTAGATACATATATACACAAACACACACACATATATATATATATATATATATACACACACACTCATACATACATACATATATATATATATATATATATATATATATATATATATATATATATATATATATATATATATATATAAACATATATCCACACTCACACACACGCTTACAAACACACACTCACACACACGCTTACAAACACACTAACACACACACAACTACACACACATAAACACACACATATATATATATATATATATATATATATATATATATATATATACACACATACACACATATATATATATAAACACACACACATATATATATACACACACACACTAGCACACTAACACAACACACACAACCACGCACACAACACACAAAAACCAACACCCACGCACGCACTACCACCCAAACACCTAAAAATATATATATAAATATATAAAATATAACTCGAGAACTCTAGCACATACTCCCCAAAGCTAAACCAACACGCGTACAAGCCCGAAATCTAGAAACCAAGTCGAAATGGCCATTCGGTCATTTCGACGAACACGTGGAGTGCGGTTCACAAAATCTCGTGAAACGCACACCAAACCTACTCGGAATCGGCCCAAAATTTATCTACGGGTTCTAATCGATGTCTAGATCCTAAAAAACTAACTCGTCGATTCTAGGTCTGTGGTAAAAATATGCACGCACATAGAACCTACGACGACGAAAACCCCCAAATCGCCGAAATGCCCAAATCTTTGCGACACGACCTCACGTGTCCGAACGGAGACATGTACTTATCCTCAAGACACCCAAGCATGTCTACCTAGGTCCGTCTAACCTAGGACAACACCAACAATTGAGCCAATCTCGGATTTCACCCAAAATTGACACAAAATCTAATGTCAAAGTCTCCAAACACATCCAAACAAACTCCAACTTTCTCCCACGGGTAGCCCTAAGGTCTAGGAAGGTTCTAAACTATTAATTACACTATATTAGAGTAATTACAAGGAAAAAATTAGGGTTTACCTCTTGGGAGTTGGAATCCCAAGCCAAAGTCTCCAAAAAGCCCCAAATTTACCACACCAAGCTTCCAAGCTTCCAACCCAAGCTCCAACATCAAATCTAAGCTCTACACACCTAGGCTAGAGAAAAGCAAAGGGTTAGGGTTGCATTTATGGAAGAAAATAGAAGAAAAAAGAGAAGAAAAATTAAAAAACTTACTTGGAATGTAGAAATTGGAAGAAGAAAAAAGAAGAAAGGAGTGAAGAAGAAGAAGAAGAAGTGAAGAATAGAATGAAGAAATGAAAGGGGGGCTGCTGGTTGTATCCGGCCAGGGGGGGTTAAGGGTTAGGGTTGGGTTTGGGTTAAGTGAAATGACTAAAATGCCCTCCAATTCAAGCCATCCTAAATGGGGTTTGGGTTTGGGGTTTCCAAATGCACTCTAATAAATTCCTAATCACTCCAACTAACTAACTAAAATATAAATAACAATTCTAAGCCAATAAATAAGTCTAACAAGGGTATTGGTTGGGTCTGGCATGGGTCCACTAGGGTCTGACATGGGTCCAGGCTAGCCAAAATCCTAAAATAACTAATAAAAAAATAATACAATCAACAATTAAATATTAATACAAATATTTATGATAAATACACAATTAACCAAATTAAAATAAAAAAATACCCTGCTCTGGAAATGGAGTAGTGACAAATGTACTCGCCTGAATCCGGGTGAATAGTCTCACAGATGTCTGATACAGTGCCTCGAAGACCTAGATATATAATATAACATCAATACAAGATTTTAGAATGAAAATATGTTAAACTAGTCAACTTCTAAGTCAAAGAGCCATTTCTAAGTCAAAACAGTCAAACTAGGTCAACTTTAAGTCAAATCGGTCAAACTTGGTCAAACTACCTATTTCTAGGTTACATGAGTCTATCTCAATGACGTTGGGTTCATAAACTATAAAACTAGGTCATACAAGCTAAATCTAGGATACTAAGATACCGTATCTCAGGATACGCAAACAAGAGATATAGAATAACATATATGCATATCCAGACAATATTAAATATACTAAACCTAATTACCAAATGCTATGTGGATACCTTGACTTTGAACCAACTCGGTATCGCACCGCTAAACACTCATTTTGGTACCCAAACCCAAATACCTTGTGTATCCTTAATACTTGGCATTTACCTTGGTATCTCACGGTAAACATGATATCTAGTATATATCTAACTACCCCTCAACTATATATACTAATATATGTATATATCAATCCAATATAGTTTCTAGTATATATTGACATGAATATTAACTACTCACTACCAAACTAATCACTAACACCTAATACATATACACATACATACCCACATATATAGATAACTTAAGATACATAAGAGGTATAACTAAATAAATACCAACTAGTTATATACTACTAACTAACTAGATACTATTAACTACTAATTAACTAACAATTTAATAACTAGCTAGCTATCAAACTACTATTAGTTAACTGACTAAACTAACTAACTGAACATTTAAACCAATGCCTAACCTTGCTACCTACACCTTGATACACACTGCTGCTGCTGTTGCTGTCGCAAGCTGCTGCTGCTTACTGCAAAGAGCTGCTGCTGCTGCTTCAATAAGCTGCGCTGCTGCTGCTGGCAATTGTTGCTGCTGCTTCAATAAGCTGCGCTGCTGCTGTTGAAAGCTGAGCCTCATCCCCCCTCTAATGCACACACACACACATAACAACAAACACATATATATACACCAATATATGTCAACTATATATATATGTATACCCCCTCCCAACTATACCAATATATATATATATATATATATATATATATATATATATATATATATATATATATATATATATATACACACACACACACACACCTATGTGCTTTAGATATAGTATACCATTCATATATATACATAGCATCACATACACTATGCATATAATATAACATACAAGTTATATATGACATAACTTATTCAATTAGCTATTATATATATATATATATATATATATATATATATATATATATATATATATATATACTACAATAGTTAAGAACAATAGAAATTAGATCTAGAAATGAAATGCAATAACCACGTGGAGTGTATCACACCCGTATCACACTAGATCTATGATACGCTTGCGACACGAGTCCACCACACAACCAAACATACCCCGAAGGACATAAGCAAGTCTAATATATTATTTATGAACAATACGAAGAGTCAAACACTAATCTACGTGTCCGTGTCAAAATGTGTCATGCACAAAGTCCCATGTCGGAGGAAAAACTACCAAATCAACACGTATCACCAAATTATTGGGATATGACCTACACATACCCAATTATAGATACGACACTAGTCACAAACACACAAATATATTCCAAGTTGATCTATAGGACCAATTAACAAACACAACAAGTGTCAATCTCGGAATTCTTCTAAAATTGACACAAAAAGTACCATAACTTTCTTAATAGGCCTCCTATGAACTCAATTCCAAATCTTATGGGTAGCCTATGCATATGGGTTGATTTTTCATGGTTAAATATCAGATTTAGAACCTAATTAAAGGGAAAAAACTGAATTGTACCTATTAGGAGATGGATTCCCAATGCAACCTCCAAATATGATAAAATTGGCCTCCAACTTGTAGATTCTTGTTCCTCTTTGTAGATCCTTGCTTCCTCCTTCTAGATCCTTGCTCCACTAGCCTCCAATGGTGATTTGGGAAGGAATTGGAATAAAATTTAGTAGAAAATTGATGTAGGAATGAAGGAATTTGGTTGAGGGAAATTATAGATCTAGATTTAAAATGAAAAGAGGAGAGAAAAACTTTCTCCCCCTCTTTAAGTAGGTCGGCCCCCATTGCCCCTTCCTCAAGCTACTATGTAATTTCTATTATACCCCTTGGGGCCTCTCATAAAGAAATAATTAAGGAGGGAAGGTTCTAGTCTAATGGTTTAATTAAATTAATCATCCTCCTAATCAATGGGCTTCTAGTTGGGCTCGATTCTAACAACTAATACATGTTGGTCCATGAGTCTAAACTAAACTAGTTAGGTCCACTAATACAAGTCCAAACAATAAACTAACATCTAACAATAAATAAATCATACAATAAATAATTATTCAGCATGCACAATATTTAATTAATTATAAAATTACCAAAATATTATTTCCTAGAAAATGTGGTAGTGACAAGTCTACCTTCCTTAAAATTATTTCGTCCTCGAAATTCAAAGATGAAAACTACCCCCAGAAAATAACAGAACAAAACAAAAGAACATAACATAACTAGGAAAGAATATATCTCAAGGCACAAACAAATATGGATAACGCTCTCGCATTTCATCATCTCTCTCCCATGTAGACTCCTCCGAAGAGTGATACCTCCATGCGACGCATACCAAAGGAATAGTCTGGTTCCTTAGCACCTTCTCTCTCCGATCCAGAATCTCAACTGGCTGCTCTGGATAGCTAAGAGTAAGGCCCACCTCTATCTTCGAGTGATCCAACACATGACTAGGATCCGCCATATACCATCTCAACTGCGACACAAGAAACAAGTTGTGTACTCTCCCTAGTACATATGACAAGTCTATTCTATAAGTAACTGTACCAACCCTCTCTAGAATAGTGAAAGGTCCGATGAATCACGAACTAAGCTTCTCGTCTCCACCGAAGCGAATCGTGCCTCGTATCGGAGAAATCCTCAGAAATACCAAACCACCCACTTAGAACAAAATACCACCTTAAGAACTTAAACTATAACAAACAACCAATAACAAGCACAAAACAAAAATCTTAAACTATACCTCAAACTCCAAAGGTCTCCGGTAGCTATCGGCCCAATGTCGCTGTCTGTCCTGCGCCACTCAAAGTCTTTCTCTGATCAACTTAACCTTCCCTACTGTATCCACAACCATCTCTGGCCCTAGAAAAACTCTCTCTCCAATATTGTCCCATGACAAGGGAGTAAGACATCTCCGACCGTACAGAGCTTCAAATGGTGACATATCTATACTAGCCTGGTAGCTGTTGTTGTAAGCAAACTCTACCAAATGGAGATGGTCCTCCCAAGATCCCCCAAAATCTAGTACACAAGTATGTAACATATCCTCGAGAGTCTGAATAGTCCTCGTCTGGGGATGATATGTAGTACTGAACTTGAGTTGAGTGCCTAAACTCGCCTACAAACTCCTCCCAAAATGAGAAATAAAACGACTATCCCGATCTGAGACTATGCTGATGGAAACTCCATGTATCCTGACTATCTGCCTCGTATAAATCTCTGCCAGCTTCTCCGTAGACAAACCTACCTTGAAAGGCAAAAAGTGGGCTGACTTGGTCAACCTGTCAACGATGACCCAAATCGCGTCTTTTTCTTATGGAGATCGTGGAAGTCCGGACACAAAATCCATAGTAATGTGCTTCCAATTCTACTCTAGAATGGGTAATAGCTGAAGTAAACTTCCTGGCCTCTGCCTCTCGGCTTTCACCTGCTGGCATACTAAGCATCTGGATACAAACTGTGCCACTTCCCTCTTCATGCTATACCACCACACACTCTCTCGCATATTCCGATACATCTTATTGGCACCTGGATATATGAAATACTGAGAG
This sequence comes from Iris macrosiphon, assembly GCA_036927795.1. Classification (NCBI taxonomy): domain Eukaryota; kingdom Viridiplantae; phylum Streptophyta; class Magnoliopsida; order Asparagales; family Iridaceae; genus Iris; species Iris macrosiphon. The sequence goes on from JAYESA010000004.1 coordinate 183,069,619, forward strand.
CGATGCGCTTTCTATAATACCTCCTCATGCAGCTCCCCACTAGGCACATATAATCTAATTCTATGCCGCAAAGAACCATCCTCTGCAACGGTGAAATTATCCTCCAATCCTGCTCTCACCTGAGCTCTGATGCTCTCAGAGATACATCCTCATACTGTGCTGCCTTGATCCTATCCATCAACTCTGAGTGTATCTGTAACCCCCACATCTGCATAGCAAAACCAGGAACTATCACCTCAATGCCCAAGCTCTCTAAGTCCTCCAACAAATATCGATCATGCGTCAAGAACATAGCTACCGGATACCTGCTCAAGGCATCGGCAACTACATTGGCTTTCCCAGGATGATACTACAAGGATATGTCAAAATCCTTCATCAGTTCCAGCCACCGACGCTGCCTCATGTTCAACTCCTTATGTGTGAAAATGTACTTCAAGCTTTTGTGGTATGTGAAGATCTCCACACGCTCTTCTTACAAATAGTATTTTCACAACTTCAGGACAAAGATGACTGCTGCCAACTCAAAATCATGGGTAGGATAGTTTTTCTCATGATGACGCAATTGTCTGGATGCATAGGCAATTACTTTCCCATTCTGCTAAAAAAACATAATCCAAACCTTTCTCCGATGCATTACTATAAATAGTGAAACTTCCAGACCTTGATGGCAACGACAAAATAGGAGCAGACATCAACCTCTTCTTTAATTCCTCAAAAGCAACCTGGCAATCCTCTATACAAACAAACTCTACATCCTTCCTGGTGAGTCTGGTCATCGTCTCGGCAATCCTCGAAAAATCTTGCACAAACTTCCTGTAGTAGCCTGCCAATCCCAAGAAACTCCTGATCTCTGCTATCGAACTTGGGGTCTAACAAGACTCCACTACTGTGATCTTCTTTGGATCTACTGAAATACCATCACCAGTCACAACATGCCCCAAGAACTCCACCTTGTCCAGGAAGAACTCATACTTGGACAGCTTCCCATACAGGTTCTCCTTCCTCAGCACTTCCAACACAATTCGCAAATGCTTATCGTGCTTCTCCGGTGTCTTTGAGTTAATGAGTATGTCGTCGATGAACACCACCACGAACTTGTCAAGGTACTGATGGAACACCTTGTTCATCAAGTTCATAAATATCGTCGGGGCATTCGTCAACCCAAACGGCATCACCATAAACTCATACTGACCATACCGAGTTCTAAAAGCAGTCTTCGGTATGTCCTTCGGCTTCACTTTCACTTGGTGGTAGCCTGATCTCAAGTCTATCTTAGAAAACACCTTGTCACCACTCAACTGATCGAACAAGTCATCAATCCATGGCAAAGGGTACTTATTCTTGATAGTGAGATTATTTAATGCCATGTAATCAATGCACATGCGCACTGATCCATCCTTTTTCGGTACAAACAATATCGAGGCTCCCCACGGTGAAGAACTCGATCTGATAAACCCCTTATCCTGCAATTCGTTAACCTGCTTCTTCAGCTTGACCAGCTCGCTGTCTTTTACTCTATAGACATGCTGTAAAATTGGTTCTGCACTTTGCACCAAGTCTATAGAGAACTCAACATCTCGATCTGGCGGTAATCCTGGCAATTCCCCAGGAAACACATCCAAGAACTCTGCTATCAACGAGAATTGGAAGGACACTCCCTCAGCTGATGCCCTTCAGTACCATAATACAAACAAACTCCCAACCTCTTTCTGCAAACTTTCCAGATGTGGTCGGACTTCTTGCAGAAGTGGCAGAAAGCTTGATGTAACTGTCTCTGCTGCTGTGGTGCCTGGTGAAATGGTGCCCTAGCTGGAGTCTGGTGCTACTACGGCTGCTGAAAAGGCCTGGACTGGAAATAAGGACGCTTGGCAGATACTGCACTACTGTTGGCCCCTAGAAAAGAATTATGATTTTTTTTGGGCTTCAAACCCAACTCTCGCTCAACCTTGCGTGCCTCCACAAGTATCTTCGAGTAGGTCTCATAAAAAGATGGAATGAGGATATTCACTTCCCAGTTTAGACCTCACAAAAATGAATAGCCCGAACCTCCGGCACTCTCACCAAATACTCTGCAAATTGGCTCAGCCTGTCGAACTCTGCAGCATACTCCTCCAGTGACATGCTCCCCTGAATGAGGCTCTCAAACTGACTTCCCAAGTCTAGCATGTCTGTCCGAGCAAAGAACTTCTTCTTGAAGAGGTCCTTGAACACCTCCCAAGGCTGTCCTGCATCAACCAGAATCGGCTCATTCCTGAACCAATTACGGGCGACGTCGAACAGTTGAAGTCCTACCGCCTCAACCTTCATATCCTCAGAAAGATGGGACACCCTCATAAGACGCTCAATGTCCTCGAGCCAATTATCAGCATAGACGATGCCCTCCATCCCCTTGAAGACCCTAGGCTCCAGCTTCTTGAAGTCCTGAATGTTGCCTGGCCGAAGCTGAGCAACCTGAGGAGCAACCTGCTGCTGGACCGGAACTCTTCTCTCTACTACGGCACGGGCAAGCTGATGAGCACTCTCGATGCCCTGTCGTAAGACGTTGGTCTGCCTCTGATGTGCCTCAGACTGAGCCCTCGACGCCTCCAACATCTCACGAAACAGTGAGAACATATGTGTCGCATCTGTTGGCATGGAAGGTGGAGGTGGAAGTCCCTCAGATACAACTGGTACAGTCTTCTGAGTAGGTGGTGGACCTCCGAAAGTAGCTGTCACTCCAATCACCAGAGAAGTGACTGGTGCAGGCCCTCGGGACGTCGCAGACCTCTCAGAAGCTGCTCTTCCCTACTGCGATCTAGTCTTAGGCGGCATCCTGAGACAAAGTGAAAGAAAGAATCAATATGGCACATGATGTAAGACACTCAAAGGAAAGACAGTTTAAAAGATCAAGTATCAATATCAAGAAAGAATAGTTGAATGAATCAAAAGAATTTTTCCTAGATATGATTGAGAATTCTCAGCCTATAGCCTATATCCTATAACCTGAAATAGGCTCATAATAGCACTCAATTCAGAGCACCACTATAAATTGCACTAATTGTGACCTCGATAGACCTGCATGGGCCACCACTAAAAATGTTTCATGACCCGTACCCGGTGTAAGGGTACAAGTCGGGAACAACGCCCAGCCTACGCCACAGAATCAGCGGTAGAACGCTGTTTGGATAATCTATCTAACAATATATATCAACTATATATATATATATATATATATATATATATATATATATATATATACACCTATGTACTTTAGATATAGTATATCATTCATATATATACATAGCATCACATACACGTATGCATATAATATAACATACAAGTTATATATAACATAACTTATTCAATTAGCTATTATATATTTAGAGGCATAACTATATATATATATATATATATATATATATATATATATATATAAGTGCATATGAATACATCTACTACAATAGTTAAGAACAATAGAAATTAGATCTAGAAATGAAATGCAACAACCACGTGGAGTGTATCGCACCCGTATCACACTAGATCTATGATACGCTTGCGACACGAGTCTACCACACAACCAAACGTACCCCGAAGGACACGATCAAGTCTAATATATTATTTATGAACAATACGAAGAGTCAAACACCTATCTATGTGTCAGTATCAAAATATAACATGCACAAAGTCCCGTGTCGGAGAAAAAAATCCTAAATCAACAAGTATCACCAAATTATTGGGATACGACCTACACGTACCCAATTATGGATACGACACTAGCCACAAACACACAAACACATGCCAAGTTAATATATAGGACCAATTGACAAACACAACAAGTGTCAATCTCGGAATTCCCCCAAAATTGACACAAAAGCACCATAATTTTCTCAATAGGCCTCCTATGAACTCAATTCCAAATCCTATGGGTATCCGATGCATATGGATTGATTTCTCATGGTTAAATCTCAGATTTAGAACCTAATTGAAGGAGAAAAACTAAATTGTACCTATCGGGAGATTGATTTCCAATGTAACCTCCAAATATGATAAAATTGGCCTCCAACTTGTAGATCCTTGCTCCTCTTTGTAGATCCTTGCTTCCTCCTTCTAGATCCTTGCTCCACTAGCCTCCAATGATTATTTGGGAAGGAATTAGGATAAAATTCGGTAGAGAATTGATGTAGGAATGAAGGAATTTGGTTGAGAAAAATTTTAGATCTAGATTTGAAATAAAAAGAGGAGAGAGAAACTTTCTCCCCCTCTTCAAGTAGGCCGACCCCCTTACCCCTTCCTCAAGCTACTATGTAATATCCATTATACCCCTTGGGCCTCTCATGAAGAAATAATTAAGGAGAAAATGTTCTAGTCTAATGGTTTAATTAAATTAATCATCCTCATAATCAATGGGCTTCTAGTTGGGCTCAATTCTAACAATTAATATGTCATGCCCCAGTCCCAAAATCATGTGGAACCAGGCCACGTGGCAATGGCCAGCTAACACGTCTCCGAAGAAAAACCCAATTTTGGACCCAAAGAGACGTGCTACGCTATCATAAAATACTAACAAGTCTAGTACTAGCATATAACAGGTAACATCTAATCTCATCCACAATATATCAAGGAACACTGAAACCAGTACTAGAATATAAGGGCTAAGTCTGAAATGACATAGTACAACCCAGATATGTCTGGTGGGAACAAACCCACTATAAAAACTAAAGTAAGAGTACTGAATATAACATGACTAGAGCATCGGCTATCTAGATAAAGAGGCTCCAGTTCTACATGGTAAATCTGCCCAAGATTAGAGAAACTCGGATTGCAGCACCTCTAGCTCCTCCTCGGATGCGTACCTCATCTCCTGCCTAGGTTCGTACACCGTGGGATAGTACGCCTCATCTAAATCTGGAAGGGAACCAGGTCCTCAGTGGGACATAACAAGATACATAAAAGCATGCCATATATAAATACTAAATAAATAAAGGGTAAACTAACCATCTAAGTGTATGCAATTGTAAAGACAACCTTGGTACGTATGGAAAGGCGTAGGCATAACGTCCAACGTCCTCTAGAGTGTGGTATCTGCAACGTCCATTATTTCAAAGAATGAGGTATCTGTATATATATATATCGTCCAACACTCTAAGGGACGTGGTATCTGCAAAGTATATATACGTCCGTATCACTCCGAAGAGTGCAGTATCTGCAATAAAGGAGGTGGATATCCCATACGCCTACTAGTTGTCTTCCCCGCCCAATGCGGATATACAAGTCGAATCCACAACGTGCATACCACGTAGCTATATACCAAGTCACAACTTTTTAGATAATCCTGACTATGTGCTAAACCGTGATGTGTGTTTCACGCACCGGTAGCTAATCGAGTACGCAAAACCGCATACCAACATGAGTTTGCAATTGTGATGCGTGTACCAGTGTCAGGGTCTAGGAGGATATCAGAATACCCTCGCATTTGCAGGTGGGTCTGCTAATGTCTAAGTCAGATACACTACGTATCGACATATTTGTCGACTGCACCCGAGTCAATCTCTGGAGCACACAGTTATATGTATTTTGCAACAGGAATATATGCAACAATTTATAATTTAAATAGTAGAATTTGGCAAGGTATACTTGCCTGAGCAAGACTTTGTATAGTGCACGTCCTGATAATGTGTATAAGTTTTGGTGAAAGAAGTGGAATTAGAGTTTGGGAAGTATTGTAAAAATATATATAGGGATAAGGAGGCGATGGGGAAACTTAGGGATTAAGAATTACTGCTGCTGCTGCTTTCATCCTTTCATTGGTTTAGGTTTTGGTTGGTCTTCCATTGGTTTAGGTTTTGGTTGGTCTACTATTGGTTTAGGTTTTGGTTGAGGTTAGTTTAGGAATAATAGATAGAGAGGCGGTGGAGGATGAGTCATGGGGGATGAGTTATAAGAGGGTTGTTTTACGCGCGGTGAAAGGATTTAAGTGGTGAAATTGGTTTACGCGCGGGGGTGGTTTTGCAAATACTGCTGTTGCTGTTTACGCGCGTAGAAGTATACGCGGGGTGATGAGCTGCTGCTGATATTTTCTTACTTTACGCGGGGATTGGTTAACGGGTTGCGGGTTTGGGTTTTGGGTTTGATCCAATAGGGAATTTTATTCTAATAAATTTTATATATATATATCTAAAAATTATACTGGTGTATACGGTTAAGCTAGCTACTGTCCAAAGGGTCTCCTACATGAAATAAATTTAGGAAAATTTATAATGGCTTCATAAATCCTCTAAGTACTGAAAAATCAAAATAAATCTAATAAAATCTATTCTCTCTATTTAGCTCATAACTAATATAAATAAGTAATAAAACAATTCCAGAATTTAGGGGTTTTATATTCTTCCCAACTTATAAAAATTTTGTCCTCGAAATTAAAACTAAAGTCCCGGTAGGAAGTAAGAATGGTATAAGATATAAATTAACATGGTAATCTCATACCTTGGTTTGTGAACAGGTTTGGATAACGTTTGCGCATGTCGTCTTCTCACTCCCAAGTGGATTCTCCTGGTGCGCCATGCTTCCATGCTACGCGGACGAAGGGAATGGACTGGTTTCTCAATACTTTCTCTCGATGATCAAGAATTTCCACGGGTTGCTCTTGATATGATAAGCTCGGTCCAATGGTGATTTTTGAATGGTCGAAGACATGACTGCTGTCTGCCACATACCGTCTGAGTTGTGACACATGGAATACGTCATGTACTCCTTCAAGTGAAGGTGGTAGCGCAAGTCGATACGCTACTTCTCCCACTCTCTCTAACACGTTAAATGGTCCAATATATCTTGGACTCAACTTACCGCGCCCTCTGAATCGAATGGTGCCTCTGGTGGGTGATATCCTCAAGAAGACATGATCGCCCTCTTTAAACTCCAAGGGACGACGATAAAGATTTGTCCATTGTTTTTGCCTGTCTTGCGCTGCTCGCAAGTTTTCTTGGATTTTCTTTACCTTCTCTATTGTGCAAACAATCAATTCTGGTCCTAAAATCTATCTTTCATCCACATCCCTCCAGCATACTAGGGAACGACACTTTCTCCCATACAGTGCTTCGTAGGGAGCCATTTGAATGCTCGCTTAATAGCTATTGTTATAGGAAAACTCGACCAAATGTAAATGGTCCTCCCATGATCCACTGAAATCAAGCATGCATGCTCTCAACATATCTTCCAGTGTCTGAATAGTATGCTCGAACTGGCCATCTGTCTGTGGATGATACGATATGCTGAACTTTAGGCGGGTACCAAGACTCTCTTGCATGCTCCGCCAAAAGTAAGATGTGAACCTTGTATCTCTTTCAGATACGATACTAACTGGCACTCCGTACAGTCGCACAATATCTCTCATGTACATGTCTGCTAAGTCCTCTGTGGATTGCCCAACTATGAAGGGTAAAAAGTGGGCAGCCTTGGTGAGTCGATCTACGATCACCCATACCGCATTACGACCATTAGGACTCCTTGGAAAGCCCATAACGAAGTCCATAGTGACGTGCTCCCATTTTCACTCAGGTATTGGAAGTGGTTGGAGTAAGCTTGCGGACCTCTGATGCTCAGCCTTGACTTGCTGACACACCAGGCATTTTGCCACAAAGTGGACTATCTCCCTCTTCATTCCATGCCACTAATAGTACTGTCTCAGATCTTTGTACATCTTCGTGCCTCCTAGATGAATAGAGTATGTTGAGCTATGTGCTTCTGACATCAGCTCTTGACGAAGTTCTCCATTCGGAACATAGAGGCGATCTCCACATCTTAAAGTCCCGTCCTCGTATATGCGTAATCCTGTTTGTATTTCGGCCTCTGTCCTTTGTCGAAGCCTATGGAATCTGGCATCTGTTGGCAGGGCAGCCTTGATCCTTTCGACCAATGTTGATTGCAACTGGTAACTTGATAATTGGTCGTCAGTTCCTGGCATAATGACTTCTATACTCAGCTGTTTTAGGTCATTCAATAGATATTGTTGGTGTCACTACCACATTTTCTAGGAAAGAGTATTTTGGTAATTTCCTATTTAAATAAATATTGTGCATGGTAAATAATTATTTGTTGTATTATTTAATTGTTGTTAGTTATTATTTAATTATTTTAGACTTATTTTAGTGGACCCAACTAGTTTAGTTTGGACCCATGGACCAACATGAATTAATTAGTTAGACTTGGCCCATTTAGAAAGCCCATAGTTAAGGAGATGGATTAAATTAATTAAATGATTAGACTAGAAGCTTCCTTCCTTAATTATTTCTTCATGAGAGGCCCCAAGGGGTACATTGGACATTTTACAATTGCTTGGGGGAGGGGCTATGGCCGGCCTATTAAAGAGGGGGGGAAATTTCTCTCTCCTCTCATCTCATTCCAAATCTAGATCTAGAATTCTCCCACTACCAAATTCCCTCCATTCCCAATCCAATTCCCTACCAAATTCATTCCAAATTCTTCCCAATTCACCATTAGAGAAGAAGGAAGCAAGGATCTAGAAGAAGGAAGCAAGGATCTACAAAGAGGAGCAAGGATCTATAATTTGGAAGCAAGTTCATCTCAATTGGAGGTTTCATTGGGAATCCATCTCCCAATAGGTATAATTCAGATTTTCCCATTTAAATAGCTTCTAAATCTGAGATTTAATCATGTAAAATCAACCTATATATATGTAGTACCCATAGGACTTTGTTTTGTGTTCATAGGAGACCCATGGAGAAAGTTATGGTGCTTTTTGTGTCAATTTTGTTGGAATTCCGAATTTATATTTTGTTGTGTGTGTCAATTGATCCTATAGATCAATTAAACATAAGATTTGTGTTTGAGGCTAGTGTCGTGTCCATATTGGGATACTTGTGGTTCGTATCCCAACTATTTGGTGATACGTGTCATTTGAGGGTTTTCCTCCGACACGGGGCTTTGAACATGTCGTATTTTGACACGGACACATAGATCTACTTTTGACGCTTTGATTTGTTCATAAATATTATTTATGATTTGTTTGTGTCCTTCGGGGTGCATTTGGTTGTGTGTTGGACTCGTGTCGCATGCGTATCCTAGATCTAGTGGGATACGGTGAGATACTCTCCAATTGTGTGTATTTTTGCATAGATCTAATTAATTATGGTTCAATTCTTCATTTATAATTAGTATATATATATGGATATTAAATATTTATTTTGTGTATTTATTATAGTAATTATTGTAGCATAGATCTATATTTTGGGTGTGCTAATATAATGTACAATATAATATGTAGCTTTCTTGCATGCAAATATATATGTTACTACTTGTTAAATAATATAATTTATACATAAAATGTTTTATAAAATATATTTGTATGTTTAATTGTGTAATTATATTATTTATAATTATTATGTAATTATTTGGATATTAATGTAAATATTTTAGGTGTGCTTCTAGCCATGTAAATTATATGTTCTTTGTTAAATATTTGAAGGTATAAGTTTATGTGTATATTAATATATATATGTACATTTTTTGTATTAATGGTTTATATATATATATATATATATATATATATACTGTTTTATATATTCTGTTTATATATATATATATATATATATATATATATATATTGTTTATATATTCTGTTTTTATATATATAATTATATATATACAACTTGTTTTAGTGACAGTGAATTAATGACAGTAAAAAACTGTCATTAATTAGCCGACTAATAGCAGCCGCTGTAGCCTTCGGGCAATTAATGACAAACCTGTCATTAATTGCAGCAGCGGGAAACAGCAGCTTTTCTGCGACGCTTTTCCGCGACAGTTTAACTGTCAGCGAAAACCAAAGCAGTGGCAGTTTATTATTTAGGTTTCGGTGACAGTCTTTCGGTGACAGTCCCGACTGTCACTATTTAAACTGTTTTGATTTAATCCTATTTTATTCACTGTTTTTCAATGACGCTTTGACAGATTTAATGTATATATTATATATTATAATTGTATATATATATATATGTATATATATATGTGTTTTGTGAGGAATAATAATTGTAATAATATATTATGTTATTTATATAAATGTTGGGTTGTATATATATTATTTTAGGGTATATATTAATTATATTATTAGTATACTTTGTGTGAGTTCTTTTTGAATCTAATTTGATTCCTAAATTATTGTAGTTTATCTCTATATTATTTTATAGATGTCTTGTGAGGTTGACTTTGGGTTTGACCATGTTTGACTTTAGTGGACTTTAGAGTTGACCATAGTTGACTTTTGACTTAGAATTGACTTATTGACCTAGAAATTGCCTAGTTTGACTTGTTCTCTTTCCGGGACCTTGTATTAATATGGTATTCCATATCTAGGTCTTCGAGGCACCGAGTCAGACATTTGTGAGACTGTTCATTGGACTTCAGGCGAGTACATTCTCTGATAGTTTCTTATTTATGATATCCTCTATGTTTGTTGTATCTAGTGTAGATATACATGTTCTCTTGACACTATGGTTACATGGATTGGTATATCCGGATCTCGTCATGAGATGTTATTCCTTGGTATATGGTGTATATGGTGCAAGTATTGTTTCATTGGTTATCTTGTACATGTACAGACACCGATTCTCGGGAAGACTAGCTATCTTCTTGGGGAATCTAGTGCCATAACGTACCGTGGTTGGATCTATTATACCAGTCGGGGTGGAGAGTATTTTAGTGTAGATATGTGATCATACCCTCCTTGTGCATGTCTTGTTCCTTGTGAGTGTTGATCATACACCGCACGTATAATCAGCCAGGCCATTATACTCTTGTGCAAGTTCCTAAGCCGATCACATGTTAAAGCTAGTACTCACACACTTAGTCATTAGTATTCTTGTTCTATCAGCATATTGTTCATTATTGTATTTTTTTCCAGTACTTCCTTATTGTCTATACATTTCTTGTATCTATTTATGCATCTTGTTTATCCACAGCTACTTACTGTTACATAGTTTTTATCATTATTTGAGAACTGCTGTTAGGGTTGTACTCTGCTCCTTTCCTGACTGGATATATTTTTCCAGATGACACTGAGGAGTACCCTACCTATTATGGACCCCAGGATGTTGTGGGTTTAGATTCTGAGACCCTGGCTCAAGAGGGACTTATCCCAACTGAGACAGTTGACCCTGGAGTTGTAGCTTTATAGTTTTGTAGTATTCTTTTGTACTGGATTTGTCTCCAGCATATTTCTGTATTTTTTCTTCAGACTCATTGATGTATTATTTTAGACTCATGAGTTGTATTTTGACTATTCTATTCTTATCTGATTCGTGTTCATTCTATCTTAGTTCTGTGATTGAGTACACTATCTTTTGGTGGTTCATTATATTAGATAGACTTTCTAGACAGCGTTCTACCGCCGATTCTGCGGCGTAGGCTGGGCGTTGTTTCTGACTAGTACCCTTACCCCGGGTGCGGGTCGTGACACATTTTTGGTGGTGGCCCATGCAGGTCTAGCTTCACAAGTATGTGATATCGTGGTAGTGCGACAACTTAGTTGTACTACTGCGAGCCTGCGATAGGATATAGGATATAGGCTGAGATACTCAATCACATCTAGGAAAATTCTTTTGATTCAACTATTCTCCTTTGACGTTGATACTTGATCTCTTAAACTGTCCTTTCCTTGAATATCTTACATCTTGTGCCATATTGATTCTTTCTTTCGCTTTGTCTCAGGATGCCGCCTAAGACTAGATCACAGCAAGGGAGAGCAGTTTCTGAGAGGTCTGCGACATCCCGAGGGCCTGCACCAGTCACTTCTCCGGTGATTGGAGTGTCAGCTGCTTTCGGAGGTCCACCACCCACTCAGAGGACTGTGCCAGCTGTATCTGAGGGGCTTCCACCTCCACCTCCTATGCCAGCAGAGGCGTCACAGATGTTTACTCTGTTTCGTGAGATGCTCGAGGCACAGAGGGCTCAGTCGGAGGCACATCAGAGGCAGACCGACGTTCTACGGCAGGGCATCGAGAGTGCTCATCAGCTTGCTCGTACTGTAGTTGAGAGAGGAGTTCCGGTCCAGCAGCAGGTTGTTCCTCAGGTTGCTCAGCTTCGGCCAGGCAACATTCAGGACTTCAAGAAACTGGAGCCTAGGGTTTTCAAAGGGACGGAGGGCATCGTCTATGCTGATGATTGGCTCGAGGACATTGAGCGTCTTATGAGGGTGTCCCATTTTTCTGAATATCTGAAGGTTGAGGCGGTAGGACTTCAACTGTTCGACGTCGCTCATACCTGGTTCAGGAATGAGCCGGTTCTAGTTGACGCAGGATAATCTTGGGAGGTATTCAGGGACTTTTTCAAGAAGAAGTTTTTCGCCCGGATAGACAGGCTTGACTTGGGGAGACAATTTGAGAGTCTCATTCAGGGAAGCATGTCTGTGGAGGAATACGCTGCAGAGTTCGGTAGGCTGAGCCAATTTGCAGAGTATCTGGTGAGGGAGCCGGAGGTTCGAGCTATTCGTTTTCGAGAGGGTCTAAACTGGGAGGTGAAGATTCTCATTCCGTCTTTTTATGAGACATACTCGGAGATACTTGCGGAGGCACGCAAGGTTGAGCGGGATCTGGGTTTGAAGACCAAGAGAGACCGTGATTCTTTTCTGGGGGCCAACGGCAGTGCAGTATCTGCCAAACGTCCTCATTTCCAGTCCAGACCTTTCCAGCAGCCACAGCAGAACCAGACTCCAGCTAGAGCGCCTTTTCACCAGGCACCTCAGCAGCAGAGGCAGTTACAGCAAGCTCTATGCAACTTCTGCAAGAAGCCCGGCCACATCTGGGAAGTTTGCAGAAAGAGGCTAGGAGTTTGTTTGTATTGTGGTACTGAAGGGCATCAATTGAGGAAGTGTCCTCGTCGTGCAGTTCAGGGAGCAGCTCCAGCTCCGAGGGCACAGATGAGACCACCTGCAGCACAACCGAGGGGACCGCTTCCGACACAGCAGCAGCATTTTGTCCAGCATCAGCAGCAGGTAGGTGCTCGGCAGGGACGAGCATTTGCTATGACAGTCGAAGAGGAGGAACCCACCGGAGATGTCATCGCAGGTTCTATTCTTCTTGATTCCATTCCAGCTTTAGCTTTGTTTGATAGTGGTGCTTCCCATAGTTTTGTATCTGTTTCTTTTGCTCTAAAGCATGGTTTGGTAGCTGAGTCTTTGCTTAGGACTTGCAAGATCATGACCGGGGGAGGCATTATCCTGGTTAATGATATTTGCAAAGATCGGAGAGTTACTCTGGGAGGCCGAGAGTTGAGTGCGTGTCTACTTGTAATGCCACTTCCGAGCTACGACATTGTACTCGGGATGGATTGGTTGAGTAGGCACCGTGCTAGCATAGATTGTAGAGGAGGTAGAGTTTTGTTTGGTCCGCCAGGAGAGCCAGAGTTCGAGTTTGCTAGAGGAGCTGCGGAGCAGGAAGAAGGCATTATTTGTGGAGCTATGGTGGAAGACAAGGAGTTGCCACATCCGTTGATAGTAGAATTTTTGGATGTGTTTCCTGAGGAATTGCCAGGATTGTCGCCAGATCGAGATGTTGAATTTTCTATAGACTTGGTGCCAGGTGCAGAACCGATTTCGCAGCATGTCTATAGAGTAAACAACAGCGAGCTGGTCGAGTTGAAGAAGCAGGTGGACGAATTGCAGGATAAGGGGTTTATCAGATCGAGTTCTTCACCATGGGGAGCCCCGGTATTGTTTGTACCGAAGAAGGATGGATCGGTGCGTATGTGCATTGATTACAGGGCTTTGAATAAACTCACTATCAAGAATAAGTATCCTTTGCCACGGATTGATGATCTGTTTGATCAGTTGAGTGGTGCCAAGGTGTTTTCTAAGATAGATTTGAGATCAGGCTACCATCAGGTGAAGGTGAAGCCGGAGGACATACCGAAGACTGCTTTTAGAACTCGGTATGGTCAGTTCGAGTTTATGGTGATGCCGTTTGGTTTGACTAATGTACCAGCGGTATTTATGAACTTGATGAACAAGGTGTTCCACCAGTACCTTGACAAGTTCGTGGTGGTGTTCATCGACGACATACTCATATACTCGAGGACACCGGAGGAGCATGAGGAGCATTTGAGGATTGTGTTGGATATGCTGAGGAAGGAGAAGCTGTATGGAAAGTTGTCCAAATGTGAGTTTTTCTTGGACAAGGTGGAATTCTTGGGGCATGTTGTGACTGGTGATGGTATTTCAGTGGATCCGAAGAAGATTTCAGCAGTGGAATCTTGGAAGACTCCGAGTTCGGTAGCAGAGATCAGGAGTTTCTTGGGATTGGAATACTACTACAGAAAGTTTGTGCAAGATTTTTCGAGGATTGCCGAGCCGATGACCAGACTCACAAGGAAGGATGTGGAGTTTGTTTGGACGGAAGATTGCCAGGCCGCTTTTGAGGAGTTGAAGAAGAGGTTGACGTCTGCTCCTATTTTGACATTGCCATCAGGGTCCGGAGGTTTCACTATTTATAGTGATGCATCGGGAAAGGGTTTAGGTTGTGTTCTTCAGCAGCATGGGAAAGTGATTGCCTATGCATCCAGGCAATTGCGTCCTCATGAAAAGAACTATCCTACCCATGATTTGGAGTTGGCAGCTGTCATATTCGCCCTGAAGTTGTGGAAACATTATTTGTACGGAGAGCGTGTGGAGATCTTCACAGACCACAAAAGCTTGAAGTACGTTTTCACGCAGAAGGAGTTGAACATGAGGCAGCGTCGGTGGTTGGAACTGATGAAGGATTTTGATATCTCTTTGCAATATCATCCTGGGAAGGCCAATGTAGTTGCCGATGCTTTGAGCAGGTATCCGGTAGCTATGTTCTTGACGCAGGATCGATATTTGTTGGAGGACTTGGAGAGCTTGGGCATTGAGGTAATTGTTCCGGGTGGTGCTATGCAGATGTGGGGATTGCAGATACATTCAGATTTGATGGATAGGATCAAGGCAGCACAGTATGATGACGTATCTTTGAGGAGTATCAGAGCTCAGGTGAGAGCAGGATTGGAGGATAATTTCACTATTGTAGAGGATGGATCTTTGAGGCATGGAGTTAGATTGTGTGTGCCTAGTGGGGAGTTGCGAGAGAAGATATTGCAGAAAGCGCATCGCTCTCAGTATTCCATACATCCAGGTGCTAACAAGATGTATCGAGATATGCGAGAGAGTGTGTGGTGGTATGGCATGAAGAGGGAAGTGGCACAGTTTGTATCCAGATGCTTAGTGTGCCAGCAGGTGAAAGCCGAGAGGCAGAGGCCAGGAGGTTTACTTCAGCCATTACCCATTCCAGAGTGGAAGTGGGAACACATTACTATGGATTTTGTGTCCGGACTACCACGATCTCCAGGAGGGAAAGACGCGATTTGGGTCATTGTTGATAGATTGACCAAGTCGGCCCACTTTTTGCCTTTCAAGGTGGGTTTGTCTACGGAGAAGCTGGCAGAGATGTATGTGAGGCAGATCGTTAGGATACATGGAGTTCCCGTCAGCATAGTCTCAGATCGGGATAGTCGTTTCACTTCTCATTTCTGGAGGAGTTTGCAGGAGAGTTTGGGCACTCAGCTCAAGTTCAGTACTGCATATCATCCCCAGACAGATGGGCAGTCAGAGAGGACTATTCAGACTCTCGAGGATATGTTGCGCACTTATGTACTAGATTTTGGGGGTTCTTGGGAGGACCATCTCCATTTGGTAGAGTTTGCTTACAACAACAGTTACCAGGCCAGTATAGAGATGTCACCTTTTGAAGCTCTATATGGTCGGAGGTGTCGTACTCCTTTGTCTTGGGACGATGTTGGAGAGAGAGTTTTGCTTGGGCCAGAGATGGTTGTGGATGCAGCAGAGAAGGTTCAGTTGATCAGAGACAGACTTCGAGTGGCACAGGACAGACAACGGCATTGGGCCGATAGCCATCGGAGACCCTTGGAGTTTGAGGTATAGTTTAGATTTTATTTTGTGTGCTTGTTCTTGGTTATTTGTTATAGATAAGTTCTTAAGGTGGTGTTTTGTTCTAGGTGGGTGGTTTGGTGTTTCTGAGGATTTCTCCGACACGAGGCACGATTCGCTTCGGTGGAGGCGGAAAGCTTAGTCCGCGATTCATTGGACCTTTCACTATTCTAGAGAGGGTCGGTGCAGTTGCTTATAGACTAGACTTGCCACCTGCTTTGGAGGGAGTGCACAACGTGTTTTATGTGTCGCAGTTGAGACGATACGTGGCAGATCCTAGTCATGTATTGGATCACTCAGAGATAGAGGTGGGCCCTACTCTTAGCTATCCAGAGCAGCCAGTTAGAATTCTGGATCGGAGAGAGAAGGTGCTGAGGAACCAGACTATTCCTTTGGTGCGCGTCGCATGGAGGCATCACTCTCCGGGGGAGTCTACCTGGGAGAGAGAGGATGACATGCGAGAGCGTTATCCATATTTGTTTGTACCTTGAGGTATGTTATTTCTAGTTATGTTCTGTTCATTATTATGTTCTGTTCATTAGTTAGTTGTGATTCTTTAGTTCTGTTCTGTGATTTTCTGGGGGTAGTTTTCGTCTTTGAATTTCGAGGACGAAATTATTTTAAGGAGGGTAGACTTGTCACTACCACATTTTCTAGGAAAGGGTATTTTGGTAATTTCCTATTTAAATAAATATTGTGCATGATAAATAATTATTTGTTGTATTATTTAATTATTGTTAGTTATTATTTAATTATTTTAGACTTATTTTAGTGGACCCAACTAGTTTAGTTTGGACCCATGGACCAACATGAATTAATTAGTTAGACTTGGCCCATTTAGAAAGCCCATAGTTAAGGAGATGGATTAAATTAATTAAATGATTAGACTAGAAGCTTCCTTCCTTAATTATTTCTTCATGAGAGGCCCCAAGGGGTACATTGGACATTTTACAATTGCTTGGGGGAGGGGCTATGGCCGGCCTATTAAAGAGGGGGGGAAATTTCTCTCTCCTCTCATCTCATTCCAAATCTAGATCTAGAATTCTCCTACTACCAAATTCCCTCCATTCCCAATCCAATTCCCTACCAAATTCATTCCAAATTCTTCCCAATTCACCATTAGAGAAGGAGGAAGCAAGGATCTAGAAGAAGGAAGCAAGGATCTACAAAGAGGAGCAAGGATCTACAATTTGGAAGCAAGTTCATCTCAATTGGAGGTTTCATTGGGAATCTATCTCCCAATAGATATAATTCAAATTTTCCCATTTAAATAGCTTCTAAATCTGAGATTTAATCATGTAAAATCAATCTATATGTATGTAGTACCCATAGGACTTTGTTTTGTGTTCATAGGAGACCCATGGAGAAAGTTATGGTGCTTTTTGTGTCAATTTTGTTGGAATTCCGAATTTATATTTTGTTGTGTGTGTCAATTGATCCTATAGATCAATTGAACATGAGATTTGTGTTTGAGGCTAGTGTCGTGTCCATATTGGGATACTTGTGGTTCGTATCCCAACTATTTGGTGATACGTATCATTTGGGGGTTTTCCTCCGACACGGGGCTTTGAACATGTCGTATTTTGACACGGACACATAGATCTACTTTTGACGCTTTGATTTGTTCATAAATATTATTTGTGATTTGTTTGTGTCCTTCGGGGTGCATTTGGTTGTGTGTTGGACTCGTGTCGCATGCGTATCCTAGATCTAGTGGGATACGGTGAGATACTCTCCAATTGTGTGTATTTTTGCATAGATCTAATTAATTGTGGTTCAATTCTTTATTTATAATTAGTATATATATATATGGATATTAAATATTTATTTTGTGTATTTATTATAGTAATTATTGTAGCATAGATCTATATTTTGGGTGTGCTAATATAATGTACAATATAATATGTAGCTTTCTTGCATGCAAATATATATGTTACTACTTGTTAAATAATATAATTTATACATAAAATGTTTTATAAAATATATTTGTATGTTTAATTATGTAATTATATTATTTATAATTATTATGTAATTATTTGGATATTAATGTAAATATTTTAGGTGTGCTTCTAGCCATGTAAATTATATGTTCTTTGTTAAATATTTGAAGGTATAAGTTTATGTGTATATTAATATATATATGTACATTTTTTGTATTAATGGTTTATATATATATATATATACTGTTTTATATATTCTGTTTATATATATATATATATATATTGTTTATATATTCTGTTTTTATATATATAATTATATATATACAACTTGTTTTAGTGACAGTGAATTAATGACAGTAAAAAACTGTCATTAATTAGCCGACTAATAGCAGCCGCTGTAGCCTTCGGGCAATTAATGACAAACCTGTCATTAATTGCAGCAGCGGGAAACAGCAGCTTTTCTGCGACGCTTTTCCGCGACAGTTTAACTGTCAGCGAAAACCAAAGCAGTGGCAGTTTATTATTTGGGTTTCGGTGACAGTCCCGACTGTCACTATTTAAACTGTTTTGATTTAATCCTATTTTATTCACTGTTTTTCAATGACGCTTTGACAGATTTAATGTATATATTATATATTATAATTGTATATATATATATGTATATATATATGTGTTTTGTGAGGAATAATAATTGTAATAATATATTATGCTATTTATATAAATGTTGGGTAGTATATATATTATTTTAGGGTATATATTAATTATATTATTAGTATACTTTGTGTGAGTTCTTTTTGAATCTAATTTGATTCCTAAATTATTGTAGTTTATCTCTATATTATTTTATAGATGTCTTGTGAGATTGACTTTGGGTTTGACCATGTTTGACTTTAGTGGACTTTAGAGTTGACCATAGTTGACTTTTGACTTAGAATTGACTTATTGACCTAGAAATTGCCTAGTTTGACTTGTTCTCTTTCTGGGACCTTGTATTAATGTGATATTCCATATCTAGGTCTTCGAGGCACCGAGTCAGACATTTGTGAGACTGTTCATTGGACTTCAGGCGAGTACATTCTCTGATAGTTTCTCATTTATGATATCCTCTATGTTCGTTGTATCTAGTGTAGATATACATGTTCTCTTGACACTATGGTTACACGGATTGGTATATCCGGATCTCGTCATGAGATATTATTCCTTGGTATATGGTGTATATGGTGCAAGTATTGTTTCATTGGTTATCTTGTACATGTACAGACACCGATTCTCGGGGAGACTAGCTATCTTCTTGGGGAATCTAGTGCCATAACGTACCGTGGTTGGATCTATTATACCAGTCGGGGTAGGGAGTATTTTAGTGTAGATATGTGATCATACCCTCCTTATGCATGTCTTGTTCCTTGTGAGTGTTGATCATACACCGCACGTATAATCAGCCAGGCCATTATACTCTTGTGCAAGTTCCTAAGCCGATCACATGTTAAAGCTAGTACTCACACACTTAGTCATTAGTATTCTTGTTCTATCAGCATATTGTTCATTATTGTATTTTTTTCCAGTACTTCCTTATTGTCTATACATTTCTTGTATCTATTTATGCATCTTGTTTATCCACAGCTACTTACTGTTACATAATTTTTATCATTATTTGAGAACTGCTGTTAGGGTTGTACTCTGCTCCTTTCCTGACTGGATATATTTTTCCAGATGACACTGAGGAGTACCCTACCTATTATGGACCCCAGGATGTTGTGGGTTTAGATTCTGAGACCCTGGCTCAAGAGAGACTTATCCCAACTGAGACAGTTGACCCTGGAGTTGTAGCTTTATAGTTTTGTAGTATTCTTTTGTACTGGATTTGTCTCCAGCATATTTCTGTATTTTTTCTTCAGACTCATTGATGTATTATTTTAGACTCATGAGTTATATTTTGACTATTCTATTCTTATCTGATTCGTGTTCATTCTATCTTAGTTCTGTGATTGAGTACACTATCTTTTGGTGGTTCATTATATTAGATAGACTTTCTAGACAGTGTTCTACCGCCGATTCTGCGGCGTAGGCTGGGCGTTGTTTCCGACTAGTACCCTTACCCCGGGTGCGGGTCGTGACAGTTGGGTAGTCAAAAAGAATGCGATAGGCCTCCTGCTTAAAGCATCGGCTACTACGTTGGCCTTTCCCGGATGGTACTGCAGCTCAATCTCAAAGTCTGATATTACCTCGAGCCAAAGTCTTTGTCTCAGGTTCAAGTCCTTCTGGGTGTAGACGTACTTTAGGCTTTTGTGATCAGTGAATATCTCCACTCGTTCTTCGTATAGATAGTGTCTCCAAAGCTTCAAGGTAAAGATGATTTCCGCAAGCTCCAGGTCATGAGTGGGGTAATTCTTCTCATGGGTTCTCAGTTGTCTAGAGGCGTAGGCCACAACCTTCACATGTTGCATCAAGACACAACCTAAACCTTTTCCGGATGCATCATTATATATTACGAATCCTCCGGATCCTGAAGGTATGGTTAAGATAGGTGTCGTAGTTAGATGCTTTTTTAGCTCGTCGAACACTATCTGACACTCCTCTGACCAGATGAACTCCTGCTCCTTGCGGGTCAAGCCAGTTATCGGCTCCGCGATCCTTGCAAAGTTCTCTACGAACCTCCGATAATATCCGACAAGTCCTAGGAAACTCCTCACTTCTGAGACGTTGGTAAGGGTCGGCCACATTTCTACTGATAAAATCTTTGCTGGATCTACCGAAATACCATCTCCTGAGATAACGTGTCCAAGGAAAGCGACACGATCTAGGAAAAACTCGCATTTACTCAGCTTTGCATAAAGTCTCTCACGTCTTAGTGTCTCTAACACTAGCCTCAAGTGTTCGCCGTGCTCCTCGTGGCTCTTTGAATACACCAAGATGTCGTCGATGAAGACTACCACGAACCGGTCCAGATACTGATGGAATACTCTATTCATTAGGTTCATAAATATGGCAGGTGCATTTGTCAATCCAAAAGGCATCACTAAGAACTCGTAGTGACCATAATGAGTCCTGAATGCTGTTTTCGGAATGTCTTCTCTCCGTACTTTTACCTGATGATAACCTGATCTCAAATCTATCTTTGAGAACAGTACAGCTCCTGTCAGTTGGTCGAACAGATCATTAATTCGCGGCAGGGGGTACTTGTTTTTTATTGTCAAAGCATTAAGGGCTCTATAATCAATACACATTCGGAATGTCCCATCTTTCTTTGGTACAAATAATACTGGTGCTCCCCAGGGTGATGCACTAGGACGAACAAATCCCTTGATCTGCAACTCTTCTAGTTGTAGCTTCAGCTCGTCTAGCTCCTTCTTTGCCAACCGGTACACATTTGAAGATACCAGCGTTGCTCCGAGCACTAACTCAATAATGAACTCTACCTCTCTATCAGGCGGTAGGCCTGGCAACTCCTCCGGAAATACATCCTCGAATTCTGCAATAATAGCTGGTGGAACTGTCTCCATAGCCATGTAAGCTCTAGGTGTCTGGCCTATTCCTTGCTCGATGGTGTCCCGCATGTACTCGAACTCCGGGTGATCTAGTGGTCTAAAAATGACGCTACCTCTCCGGCAATCTAGTATAGCATTGTACTGGCTTAACCAGTCTATGCCTAAAACAACATCAAAGTTTGGCATTGGGAGTACTAAAACTCGTGCTCTCATCTCTCTACTACACACGACTACGGAGCACGTTCTAATAGTGCTGGTAACCGGTATGATGCCTCCTCCGGTAAAAATCTTTCAACTCTTAGACAAGGGAGAAGTAGCTATTCTATGCATGGCTACGAAACTACTAGATATAAAAGATATGGTAGCGCTAGAATCAAATAATGCAGTTGCGGGTATTGATGCAACTAAAATGGTACCTGTGATAGTTTCCCCTTCTGGTTCCTCCGCAACTACAGCTAGTGTAAAGGCTTGTCCGTGCCTCTGCCCTCTTGCCTACTGCCTGGCTCGGTCGAACTGTGCCTCTTGTGGGGCCAAGGGTGGTCCCTTCTGAAATCCTCCGGGTGCTAGGGGATGCTGTCCTCCAGTCGGGGGTAGTATCCTCTGGACTGGTGTTGTTGGCCCTTGTCTGTTCTGGGGTGCTGGCTCTCTACGTTGTGGGCAGTCTCTGGCCAGGTGTTGACTTGCTCCATATATCATGCACAGTCCAAGCTTCTTTCAGCAGTCTCTGACGAAATGTCCCTTCTTGCCATAATGATGACAAGTCGGAAGCTCCTTGTTCTGATATGGCACTGTCCTTTGTGCCTGCATTCCTGGACGATGGATTGGTCCTCCTGCTCTGAGCTGGACTTTGGCTGGTATGGTCGCAACCAGGGCGCCATAGGAGCTCGTACCATAGTACGTACCCCTCTGGAGACCACCAGCTGCGGTCACCCACAGGTCGTCCGCCGACGGAGATGGACCGGGCTGCGATGAAGCACCAGCCTCTCCAGGTGTAGGTGCACTAGCAGTCGTCCGCTCACGAAGCCTAAGATACTCGGCCTAGAAAAGGTTTGGAAACTCGATAATTGCCTAAATTATATTAAAATAAACACAAAGTAAAGTAATACTTACATAGGTCTGTGAGGCCCTCTCATCAATGAGATTTCCGTCCTTGCGATGGGTGGCCAAGAAGACGGTCACCATGTTTGCATCCTCACCCCTCTGTACCTGTTAAAAATATATTATTTATTACTAAACTTAAATATTTTTTCCAAGTACCATTTTATGGTACTTATATTAAAATAATATATTTTAAAAGAAAAAACATACCAAACGACGAAAATATTTCGTCATCAGAATCGAGCCACCACACCACTTGGCAGTATTCTGCCTAGCCGCCTTGGCCTTCTTAGACCTTTCCTTGTAGCTCGGATCGTCGAATCTAGCCCTCATCGCAGTCCACTGCTCAGGCGTGATCCAACCTTGGATCGGTTTTCTAGCACGATCACGAGCCTTCTGGTCATCCAGAGCATCTCGGATAAGCTTGGCGACAACGGTAGGAAAGAGCCGCTCGATCAACTCGGCCCGGTACGGAGGATAAAAATACGTTTGCTACAATAAATAATTTATTAAGTTAGCATCACGAATATACATAAATTAGAGGATTTATTTAATATACTTTTACCTGGAAGTGCACAAACCAGAACGCCTTCCTCTCCTCCGGAGCCTCAGAGTAGTTGATCCAAGGGCCACCGTAGTTGTTCCTCAGAAATTGGCCCAGGCGTCTCTGAACCGACGATGGACGATATCTATATAGAGATAATAATTTAGATTACTGAAAAAGTCAATATACGATGAATAAAGAGAAACACAAATATATACTAAACCATCTAATTGACTTACTTTGTACCGTCGGCCCAAATCTCTGTTCTCGTCTCCTCCGGTGGTGCGTATGGAGGATCTTGCTGATGCTGGGACAACGTCGGCACGACCTCCTCGACATGCTCATCTGTCCCCATGGTTCCGTCAGCAGGAGGAACGCTGGACGAGGGTGTACTATCACGCCAGGAACTACTCGTCCCAACAGTCGGGCATGTCTGTGATCGATATACTGGAGTATTGGGCGACGATGATCCGGAACCAACAGTAGGCAGTACCGGAGTGGCACTCTGTCTACCTCGGGACCTGCCGAATCCTCTGCGTCGTCCTGTCATATCTGATAACAACATATGATGAATATAGAGAAACACAAATATATACTACATTCTACAGTCGAAATGTGATACATATCTCAAAGCATTATACAGTCAAAATATAATACATATATTCGTTAATGGGTACATCTACTTCTACATGCAATATTTACAGTCAAAATATAGTTACATTCTACATGCAATATTTTTTATTTTCAATCATCTTCAGAAAATTCATCTTGTTCGCCTTTGTCGTCCTGCTCTTCCTCTTCCTCGTCTTCACTTTCATCTACTTCGTCGTCCTCTTCGGATAATTCTACATCTTTTATATTATTACTCGTGTAATGAGTAACTTCCGTTGAGTCCACATCTACAATATTTGTTACAAGAGGTAGATCGTCCTCCTGATAAGCTATTTCGTCAATGTCAAAGGTATTTCTAGCTTTAGTCTTGCATACTGCCCACCAATCCGACCTCGCTGTCCCCCGTCTAGGATAAGTTGTGAAGTACATGAGCTGAGCCTGACTTGATAGGACAAATGGTTCGTAGCCTTGATATCTACGCTTGTAGTTTATATCCAACTCCATAGTACTATGAACTGCACTATAAGTGTGCAGTCAACACACTACAAATAGTGTGTCATACTATAGAACTGCAGCTGCCCCCAACCACACTCCTAGGTCCTGATCAGTGTCTGTGTCAGTGTGTGTGTGTGTGCCGTGTCTGTGTCAGTGTCCGTTATGGTAAATGCAGTATATATATATATATATATATATATATATATATATATATATATATATATATATATATATATATATAACATTACCCAAATAATATCTTAATACCACTTTACTACTATACCTTAACCCACTGCCCCAAGATACTAATCCACAACCTTGGTACTAGCTTAACACACACCCAAGTACTGGAGATACCTACTTGGTTACACCCTTAGTATCCTAAGCTCATAAACTAAGTTTCTTGAGATACTTGATTAACAAATACCCATACCTCAACCAATATCTTGTATCATAACTTTACATTAGCTTATATTCTAATATCTATACTACCCACTAAACTTGACACTAGCTATCCCTCACTGACACACTTCTCCAACTCACACACTTGCATAATACTACCTAAAGCTAATCACTGCCTTCTTCTTCTAGTGCACTGTACACAGTTGCATACATCCTTTAGCTGAACACATCACTAATCCTAACATCTGCAACTTGCAGTAGGTTCCAGGGAGCTACTGCTCAGTCATGGCATTGCACTAAGGCACCTGGTGCTTGAACAATTTTTGCATCAAAAGTTTCCCAAGTACACGGGCTATTGCTCTATGAAATGGATAACCCCATGCATTGTGGCTGTACTCACTCACAATTACCGGCAGATTTCTGCACTCCCTTTAATAAAAAACCTAACCCCCCAAACTGACACACTGATACACACATACACTCTTAAGAAATCTGTAATCAAAACTCACCTGGTACCAACAACACCTATCAAAACTCACCTGACACACTGATACACACATACTTGGGCCAGTCGGCCCTAACCCTAACCCTAACCCTAACCCTAACCCTAACCCCATGTAAAAAAACCTAACCCTAACCCTAACCCTAGGTCCTGAACAGTGTCAGTGTCAGTGTGTGTGTGTGCGTCGTGTCTGTGTCTGTGTCAGTGTCTGTGTGTGTCTCGTGTTTGTGTCAATGTCACATGTGTCCTGTGAGAGAGAGAGAGAGAGAGAGAAAGTAGGGTTTACCGGAGTAGTCGTGGTGGAGAGCCGGTCGACGGAGCGGGGGGAGATTTTGTTTCTTTTTGAAATTTCAACAGATGGGAAAAAATGAAACCGAGCCCTAATTAACCAAATTTTAGCGACATTTAGCGACGTCCAATAAAAACGTACCTAAATTAAATTTTAGCGACGTCAACGACGTCGCTAAACACGTTGCTAAATATTTTTAATATAAAGGTCGCTATATACGTAGCTAAACGTCGGTAAATTAGACATATTAGCGACGTTTAGCGACCTTAATTGAACTTATAGTGACTTATCTTTTAAAATCTTAATAAAAGTCGCTAAATATCGCTAAATATCGCCATTTAGCGACGTCTAGCGACGTTTTTATAAGGAGTCGCTAATTTATATATTATTAGCGACGTTTATTTTGACGTCGCTAAAATACGTCGCTAATCCCGCTTTTTCTAGTAGTGGTCGTGCTAGAGCGCCTCGCTTCTCTGCCAATGACCTCCTGGATTCTTGCCTCTGAAAGAACCTCCTTATAGGAGATCCTGGACTGCGTGGTGGTATACCTTTGTAGCTCGGAGGTAAGGCCGTGATGGAACCTACTGGCCTTCTCCAGCTCGTTAGGTATCAGGATGGCACCAAATAGACTAAGTCAACTAAACTCTGCGTCGTAGGCATCTACGGTCATAGTTCCTTGTTCCAGGTGTAGGAACTGGGAGTATAGAGCATTCCTGACTGTAGCCGAAAAATACTTCACATTGAAGTACACTAAAAATTGCTCCCATGTGGTTCTTGCCGACGCTGCGCTCTGTGGAGTCCCACCAGTGATGGGCGTTGCCTTTGAGTTGGGCCCTCACCGCGGTCATCCAAAGGTCTGGGTGTAATTATGAACCCTCTAGCAGCATTTTCGTATTGGAGACCCAATCTGATATCTCCTTCGGAGTTTTGCTGCCTAAAAAGGTTCCTGGACCCATCTGGCGAAAACCTTGGACAGTACCAGCTGGTTGGACAGGTGCATGTGTAGCTGTTCTCTCCAGAGCTGTCATCAAGCTCTGCCTCAAGGTCTCAGTCTGATGCCATTGTGTCTGTATCATGGCTTGAAAGAATTGAAATATTTGTGACTGTCTCTCTAGTTGTGGCATTAGGGCTGGAAAGGGTGGAGGTGGAGGCAAAGGTGTATCTGCCTGCTGTGTTGGTGCCTGGAAGGTCTGTCCTTCTTGCTAAGCTAGTGTAGCTCCCTGAGTAGGACCATTGTGGAGGTATGGTAGATAAATCGGTGTCCGTCTCGGGGACTGGTCTCTTGGGGTAGTCAGGGTCCTATTGACATCATGCAAGGTGTCTGTTGCCTGATCAACCATATCATCTGTGTGTCCACTGGGTACGTCCATATTTCTGGGGGGGAAAGAAATAAATAGGATGTAAGCATTTAATAAAATGTGGAAGCATGAATTATGCTGGGAGAATTGTTCGCGTAAAATCGAGATTCTAGGTAGTCCGCGTAAAGTAGGGATTCGAGACTGTCTGCGTAAAGCAGAGATAAAATAATTTGGCGTAAAGTAGAGATTTTGAAATTGTCTGCGTAACACAGAATTTCAAGCTGTCTGGCGTAAAATAAAGATTCACTTTCTGGTACAAATCATGGCTCCAGAGCAATCTGCTAAAAGTCTGCTATACTTCCTGCGTAAAGTCTGCCTAAAAGTCTGTGCATACAAATCTGTGTGCGTAAGGGTTACCTGCGTAAAATCTAACATACGTCATTTTTATTGCAGCGTAAAGTCTGCGTAAAAATCGAGTAAAAAGGTCTGTCAAGAATCTGCGCGTAAAAGTCTAGTATACGTTTGCAGCGTAAGGTTTGTACGAGGAACTCTTTGTTTTCCTTGGATGAATTTGTCAGATAATTCAGTGAACCTGACATCTGACAAAAAGTACTGCACGATAATCGAGAGGGTGGCTGTGATGATGTTTCTGCACAGAGACCCAGGTTGTCGTTTAGTGACATATTTGTTACACCACTCAAGGGAGGATTGAGTCTTCTGAATACGCTGTCTATTGTAATGAGCTTTTACGCTCAAGTCCGAGATGAGTTTTTTTTTTTACGCTCAGGATAAGACAAAACCTTGATGTTACGTAAAAAGTTATTTCATGCTCAGGGCTCGAGGCATATCTCTGCATTTAATGCACGAGATTTTCCTTTGTCATGACTGGGAAAGCTAAAATTATGACTAATACGCTTATATCGCCATCCATGTGGTTTATGCCTATTTAGGCTACTCTACGCTGGTTATCAAGTTTACGCTGGGCAGTTGCCTTCGTGTCTTATTGGTTTGGCTTTTACGCCAATCAAGACAGTCAATTGGCTTTTATGCCAACAAGGGTAAAGGATTTTTGGCGTAAAACTTGTGTTATCCAACCTAGGATAGGTGGAAGGAAAAATAAGATTTAGTCAAGTGTGAATGAGATCCTTATGCTCTATTCCTATACGCAAGCTTATTTAGTACAGTTATGTAACCAAAATAATATAAGCTAGACCTGTATGGGCCACCACTTAAAACCATGTCACGTCCCAGTCCCAAAATCATGTGGAACCAGGCCACGTGGCATTGGCCAGCTGACACGTCTCCGAAGGAAAATCCAATTTTGTACCTAAAGAGACGTGTTACGCTGTCCTAAAATACTAACAAGTCCAGTACTAGCATATAACAGGTAACATCTAATCTCATCCATAATATATCAAGGAACACTGAAACCAGTACTGGAATATAAGGGCTAAGTCTGAAATGACATAGTACAACCCAGATATGTCTGGTGGGAACAAACCCACTACAAAAACCAAAATAAGAGTGCTGAATATAACATGACTAGAGCATCGGCTATCTAGATAAAGAGGCTCCAGCTCTACATGGTAAATCTGCCCAAGATCAGAGGAACTCAGATGGCAGCACCTCTAGCTCCTCCTCGGATGCGTACCTTGTCTCCTGCCCAGGTCCGTACACCGTGGGATAGTACGCCTCATCTAAATCTGGAAGGGAACCAGGTCCTCAGTAGGACATAACAAGATACATAAAAGTATGCCATATATAAATACTGAATAAATAAAGGGTGAACTAACCATCTAAGTATATACAATTGTAAAGACAACCTTGGTACGTATGGGAAGGCGTAGGCATAACGTCCAACGTCCTCTAGAGTGTGGTATCTGCAACGTCCATCATTTCGAAGAATGAGGTATCTGTATATATATATATCGTCCAACACTCTAAGGGACGTAGTATCTGCAAAGTATATATACGTCCGTATCACTCCGAAGAGTGCGATATCTGCAATAAAGGAGGTGGATGTCCCATACGCCTACTAGTTGTCTTTCCCACCCAATGCGGATATACAAGTCGAATCCACAACGTGCATACCACGTAGCTATATGCCAAGTCACAACTTTCTAGATAATCCTGACTACGTGCTAAACCGTGATGTGTGTTTCACGCACCGGTAGCTAATCGAGTACGCGAACCCGCATCCCAACATGAGTTTACAATCGTGATGCGTGTACCAGTGTCAAGGTCTAGGAGGATATCAGAATACCATCGCATCTGCAGGTGGGTCTGCTAATGTCTAAGTCAGAATACACTACGTATCGACATATTTGTAAACTACACCCGAGTCAATCTCAGGCGCACACAGTTATATGTATTTTGCAACAGGAATATATACAACAATTTATAATTTAAACAGTAGAATTTGGCAAGGTATACTTGCCTGAGCAAGACTTTGTATAGTACACGTCCTGATAATGTGTATAAGTTTTGGTGAAAGAAGTGGGATTAGAGTTTGGGAAATGTTGTAATAATATATATAGGGATAAGGAGGCGGTGGGAAAACTTAGGGATTAAGAATTACTGCTGCTGCTGCTTTCATCCTTTCATTGGTTTAGGTTTTGGTTGGTCTGCCATTGGTTTAGGTTTTGGTTGAGGTTAGTTTAGGAATAATAGATAGAGAGGCGGTGGGGGATGAGTCATGGGGGACGAGTCATAAGAGGGTTGTTTTACGCGCGGTGAAAGGATTTAAGTGGTGGAATTGGTTTATGCGCGGGGGTGGTTTTGCTACTACTGCTGTTGTTGTTTACGCGCGTAGAAGTATACGCGGGGTAATGAGCTACTGCTGATATTTCCTTACTTTACGAGGGGGTTGGTTAACGGGTTACGGGTTTGGGTTTTGGGTTTGATCCAATGAAAAATTTTATTCTAATAAATTATATATATATATATATATATATATATATATATATAAAAATTACACTGGTGTATACGGTTAAGCTAGCTACTATTCAAAGGGTCTCCTACATGAAATAAATTTGGAAAAATTTATAATGGCTTCATAAATCCTCTAAGTGCTGAAAACTCAAAATAAATCTAATAAAATATATTCTCTCTATTTAGCTCATAACTAATATAAATAAGTAATAAAATCGTTTCACAATTTAGGGGTTTTACATAATACATGTTGGTCCATGAGTCTAAACTAAATTAGTTAGGTCCACTAACACAAGTCCAAACAATAAACTAATATCTAACAATAAATAAATAATACAATAAATAATTATTCAACATGCACAATATTTAATTAATTATGAAATTACTAAAATATTCTTTCCAAGAAAATATGGTAGTGACAATGTTGCTTATATATTTTCTAATAATACATAAGCTTAAAACGGATGTTTAGATCTCAAGAAATAACAGAATAACTAATATGGCATTACACGAATAAAAGTACAAATGGCAAATTAAGACATCCAGTTGATTCTCTAGCTTGGAAGACAATTGACAGAAAATGGCCTAATTTTGCTTCTGATTCTAGAAATTTAAGATTTGGACTTGTAGACGATGGATTTAATCTTTTTTCTGATCTTAGCTCCACGTATAGTTGTTGGCCGGTCAGCTTGTTACATACAACAATATTATTCCATGGTTATGCATGAAAAAAGAACTTCTAATGTTATCTTTATTAGTTCCAGGTCCGAAGCAAGCAGGTAATGAAATTGATGTAAACTTGAAACCATTTATAGATAATTTAAAAGAGCTATAGTGGAGGTATATGATGCATTCAGTTAGTCCATGTTCAACCTTAATACTATATTGATGTCGAATATTAACGATTTTTTCGCTTATTGTAATCTGGCTAGTTGTACCAAAAGGGAGGAGAGCTTGTCCTAATTTTTTTTTTTTTTTTTTCCACAGAATTTGTCACATTTTGTATGTTCTTAGAAAAAAATACCCTAAACTTAAATTTCTTTTAAAAAAGATAGAAAATTGCTTTTAAAAGATACTTTTCATAAAGACTAGAAATGAGGAGACCTTGCCTGCCCCACCCCCTAAAAAGCCTATTAGCTTTGTCCACATCAATTCATATTCAATTCAATTCAATTCCCACTTGGGTTTGCTCTCTCTCTATATATATAGATCCACTGATATTTGGTGACGTGACGAAAGCCCGCGCTCTAAATCCAAAGGATCTCAATAAAAAGGTTCTTCCTCTCCCGACTCCCCCTTACCCCTCTCCAAAAACCACTGAATCAATATTCTCTCTTTATAAAGTTGGGCTCTTTTTTTCGTTCTTTCTTTCTTTCTTTCTTTCTTTCTCTCTATATCTATAGAATAAATCTCATATTTCCTTCTCTCTCTATATACAGACTATTTCTTCGCTTATGGCGTCGATGGCGGCGCTCTCTTCTCCGGCTACGGCGAGGACCAGAGCTTCTCCTCTCCGGCGAGGGTTCCGGACGCTAGAGCACAGGGCTCCGTCGTCTCGGCTTGTGGTGAGATTTCGAATCTCTTCGATTGGTAAAGTTAGGAGTTATGATGCGCGGACACACGATGCGGAACGGACACGGGACCAGATTTGGAGTGTCCTGGTGTATTTTGGGTTGTCCGTGTCCGCGTCCGATATGTGTCCGATGAGACACCGGTTTTCGAAGCGTCCGTGCTTTCTAGCTTTCTAGGTCGGGAGGTTTCTTTGTGCATCGGGAAAAGGCTTCTTTTTTGTTATTTGTATATTAAAATTTATACTTATTTTGTGTACATATAGTGCGACTTGGTATAATGAATTTCAAGATGCCACGCCATGGATTGGGTTTTAATCTTAAACCCTAAACAAGTTTTTTTTTTTCCCTCTCTTTTTCTACAAGTAGAAATGTGCAAGATTGTCCCTTTTATAAAATACTAGTAAATTCACATATAATTTTTTTTTCCTGATATCTTTAAAAAACACTTTAAATATTTAAATATATTTTATTTAAGATTTGTTTTATATATATATATATATATATATATATATATATATATATATATATATATGAATATTTTTAATTAAATTTTGTTATATGTTTGTAGATCTTTGGATATATGTTTAGATAATACCATTTAGTTTAAATATAATTTGAATATTAAATATATTTTAATTTGAATTTGTTATATATATTTTAGAGGATTTTGGATATATGTTCCGGTAAGCCTCTTTTCTGAATGAAAAACGTGTCATCCTTAAAATTATGTTTGTAGTGGTTTTATTTTTGTAGTGGTTGTGAGGAGAGAAAGTTAGTTTTATAATTATTATCTTACATAATTTATTTATTTCAATAGTTGATGGAGGATTTACAAACGGCTTACACGGTTCAATTTTGAAAGAGATAATCCACTACTTGCAATGACATTATTTCGTTTTTTCTTTTTCCTATTTTTTTTTATTTTCTTGCAGTTAAATTTATATTAACCATTTTCTTTAATATTTTTTAAGTATTACTTATGGTTCTGCTCATACAGACATTGGAGTTGCTTTTGCGGCACTTTCATTGCGGCGCTTTCATTGTAAGAGTTTAAATAAGTCCCAACAACAATAGAAAACTCATCCAAAGAGTTGCATAAAAGAGGATGTTGTTTGGAACAAGTTGATGAGGGTCATACAAGCATCCAGAGTCAACATTTAGAGTTGTAGTGTCACATTGTAAAAGTATTATTTTCTAAACCACTTTAATGTCAAGTTTAACCCTTTTAGACTTGGATTAATCTAGTAGATGAAGCACATAATGCGTTACAAGATATAGAAAATGCATCGGCAAGTAATTTGCCCCCCTGCATATCTTATGACGGTATATATCATTTACTGATTGCATCTTCCTGGATTGTAAGATACTTAGATACATATCCTGTACCGAAAGATACTGACATCATAGCCTCTAAGATGCAATGCATGGAGAAGGTAAGCGACAAATGCGTTGGAGTTACACCCTAAACTTATAGGACAATAAGTAATCACTTCCTAAAATTAATACCCTAATAATGTTACAATGACTGCACTTATGGAATCGAAGAATGTTGGGCAACATAATAAATGTTATCAAACGTAGCCCGTAAAGAATAAACCTCAAGAAGGAAAATTAATAAAAGTACTGCATACAACATGCAATTCTTGAGGGCTAACAAGAAATTCATTTATGAGGTCAACAAGCCTCATGCCACTGGCATCTTGAAATTAGTTAGTGCAATTATTCGTTTGGGTTAATTTAGATCATGGTTGACCAATGTATATATCTAAAAGCGATTGGGAGTAAGTTCATAATCTTGAATTTTGATTTACATGTGAATGCATTCAGCTTGCCAATATCCTTCTTGCTTCACTTTGAAAATACAAAAAATGTGCTTATCTTGAAGATAAATGGATATGGGTAAGTCTTTTATGCCATTTTTGAAGAGATTCACAACGACCAATCCTTATGGTTCCTTGGGCTGAATCTCTAAAGAGATCTAGGATGTAAGAACTGTGCACATGGGTACATAAGGTGTCAAGTTTTAGGATGCAATGTGTAAGGATTAAGTATAGGGGAAAAGAAATGAAAGGTCGGGCACGTGCATATGCTATTGGAAGTCGTCTTCTTCTTTTTCTTAGAAAATGATGAGAGGCTAGGCTTCCTCCGGTGTTTCATTAATGAGTAAGTAATGCAATTGGCAGTCTTTATGCTTTCATTGCCCAAGACATAGCATTTGATGTAGCACTGCTTGTGCGATACCAAAGTGATCCTGATATGATGCATCGACTATTCAAACTCAGACTTCATTAGGTGCCTTGTTAGCTGTAAGCCTCCTACTAGATACATTTTAATGTTTGCAGGTCAGTGTCACTGCCTAGCTGAGTGTTAACTGAAACTGATAGCATCATCAATTTGAATGCGGATTAAATAACCCATCACATGACAACCCACAAGCTATTTGGTTATGTTATTTTATCACGCATTTGGAATTGTAAACTCCATTACCGACAAATAAAGATTTTCGTAGAGAAATAAAGCAAGTAACAAGGCTAATATATATTGACCTTGTATGCTCCAAATGAAAAATCAAATCCTATGTAGGATTGCCATATATGGAAATTCAATATATGGAAATCTAATCCTATATATGCTCCAAGTGAAAAATGGACATGGGCCTGTTTTTGTCTGACATTTTTCTTCATGTGTGTGGTTTATTGAGAATATATATGATTTGCACCATTTTCACCTATGAAGGCCATTACTCTTATGGGAGGATATGTTAAAATTATCTTGGTTGTGAGGAAATGTAACCATAAACAAGGTCGGTCATGAGATTTTGGAGGTCCTGTACGAAAATAAAGAAGGGGCATCTAGAAGTACTCAAAATAAAATTACAAATCAAATGCATCAAAACATAAATTTCATAAGTAAATTAAAAATCTTGATATAGTATAGTGTTCACTAAGATGAAAAAAGTGCTCAAAATAAAATTATAAACAAATTAGGAGAGATGGGTGATGAATTGTGAATAAATTGCAAGTGGATTATAGGCTAATATATATTGACCTTAGAAAAAATTCAAATAATCACAAGCCGCTCCTCCGAGGACCAGCCATGAGTATATATTTGAAAGGTTTGCTAATTTCCAAATTATTTTAATATATATGGCCCAATATTTATTGAATTTTGAAAATTTTTGGGGTCTTGTACTGGGGTGGGGGAGGGGTGATGTGCGGCCGCACATGCTGCTTCCCCTCATGACCGACGCTAACCATAAGGTTAAGGCATAAGAAGAAAGAGGGGAAACCCAAGCCAAGAACATTAAGGGTCTTCATGTTCAGGTATAACTTTTGATGCCACATAGGGCCAACAATATGGAATATATGCTGTGAGTAATTCGTTTCCTATCTCTTAACTCAAAGCTTTCTTTCCCTTGAAACCATTGATGTCGCAACGGTTAATGAAGGAGAAAGAACGTCCTATTTGTAGTTAGGAGAGAGAGAATAAACGAATGAAAATGTAGTAGAATACTTGGCTTGTTTATTATTGATGTGGAGCTATATATATATAAGAGAGGCTAATCCCTTTCTCTACTACTCTACTCCATGTGGGACTAAAAAATCCTTTAATACTCTCAACACTCTCTCTTAAGATGGACGATAGATATCAATCATCCCCATCTTGTCATATAGTTTAGAAATGCTCAATGAATTAAGACTCTTAGTAAGACAATATGCGACTTGCTCTTCTGAGCAAACATGATTGAGCTTTGATATCCCTTTCTCTAGCTTATCTTTGATGAAGAACCGATCGATCTCGATGCGCTTTGTTTTGTCATACTGAACTGAATTGTTAGCTATACTTAGTGCAGTTTGACTGTCACTCAGAAGGCGCAATGGTGTTCCCTGGTCTAGCTTCAACTCTGTCAGTAGTGCTTTTGTCCACAACAACTCTGACACTCCCAGAGCCATAGCTCTATATTCTGCTTCAGCGGTCAATCGTGCTACCACATACTGTTTCTTGCTTCTCCATGAGACTAGGATACCCTCCACAAAGACACAGTAACCCGAGGTAGACCTTCTGTCGTCCATGCAGCTTGTCCAATCAGCATCGCAGTACCCCTCAACACCTATGTGTCCGTTGTTCTTGAACCATAGCCCTTTTCCAGGAGCTCTCTTCAGATATCTCAGAATATGGAAAACTACATCCATGTGGTCCTTTCTTGGATCATGCATGTAGCGACTCACTACACTCACATCAAATGAGATATCAGGGCGAGTGTGGCCTAGATAAATTTATCTGCCTATAAGTCTCTGATATCTCTCACGATTAACCGGCTTCCTGCCTCTGTCCCCAACTAATCTTTCTGATCGATTGGAGTGACTGTCGATCGATATCCCAGTATACCAGTTTCTGTGAGCAGATCTAGTACATACTTCCTCTGAGAGAGGACGATTCCATCTCTTCCACGAGCCACCTCGATCCCGAGAAAATACCTCATCATTCCCAAGTCCTTTACTTCAAATTCCTTGGCAAGTTTTGACTTCAACTGGGTAATCTTCTCCTCCTCATCACCTGTGATCACTATATCATCTACATATACTGCAAGTATGGTGACGTGGTCTCTCGCATGTCGGAAGAAGACCGTGTGATCTGCATTGGTCTGGCTGTACCATATGCCTGTGACAGCCTTCCTGAATCTTTCAAACCAGGTCCGAGGAGATTGCTTGAGTCTATACAACGATTTTTCAGTTTGCACACATTTCCTGTTGACTGCTTCGTGCAAAAATCCGGGGGCGCCTCCATGTATACTTCCTCTTGTAGATCTCCATGAAAATATGTATTCTTTACATCCAATTGATGAAGTTGCGACCCATGGTTTGCTGCAAGAGAAACCAGGGTTCTTTCAGTGCTCATCTTTGCTACTGGAGCAAATGTCTCATCATAGTCGATGCCATAGGACTGAGTAAATTCTTTTGCAACCAATCTTGTCTTATATCGCTCCACCTTTCCTTCTGACGTCTTCTTTACTGTGAAGACCCATTTGCATCAAACTGCTCTTTTTCCTTTAGGTAATGGAACAAGTTTCCATGTCCCATTTCTTTCAAGTGCCCCAAGTTCCTCCAACATTGCAGCTTTCCACCTCGGATCTTCCTTCGCTTTTTCTCAACACTTAGGCAAAGAGGTGGTGTCTAACGATGCAATGAATGTTCCATAAGTAGGGGATAGATTAGAGTAGGATAAAAATGGACGATGTCATGTTCATAACCAAAACGATTTGGGAATCTTCCCGCATTACTGCGAGAAGATCTCCTTAAGGGAATGGGAGAAGGACAAGGAGGAGAGATCATACCATCCGAATCAGATGGATCCGCATCCGAATCAGAGGGATTCGGTGCGAGAGGTGCATCTTCAGGAGTTTGGGTAGGATTAGGCGAGGGACATGGCACAGTAGTGGACTGCTGCTTTCTCCTTCTGTAGTGGACTGTTGCTTTCTCCTTCTATAGAATTGAGCTCTGTAGATTTTCCTGTAGTCTGTTCCTCCTCCTGTACTACATCATCACTTTCTTCCTCCTCATTGTGAGCTTTTTCATCACTTTCCTTCCCCTCGCTATCTCCCTCTTGTTCCCTTGGACCAACTTCCATCATTGGGCATGGAACTGATCCGACAATCATGCTTGGGCCCATCTCCCCCTCACTCCTAACACTTCCTGTGTTAGGTGTGTCACCAAATGCGGAGCCTTCACCTGAACCATTGTGGTAGTATGGTTCCATCTCTTCGAATGTAACGTCCATGCCCACAAAGCGCCTTCGCTCCACAGGACTCCAGCAAGTGTATCCTTTCTGAGTCCCTGAGTAGCCAACAAAGACACACTTCACTGCCCAAGGGTCCAACTTTCCAACCACAGGCTTATTATCCTTCACAAAGTAGACACATTCAAATATCTTTGGGGGAACAATGTACTTGTTTTCACCTGTAACCATCTCAAACGGTGTCTTCCATCCTAACACCGGAGAGGACATCCTGTTGATAAGATATGCAGTCGTCAACATGGCATGTCCCCACAAGTGTTTAGGAACATTCATAGCATTCATCATTGATCGTGCCATTTCTAACAGGTGCCTGTTCTTCCACTCTGCCATGCCATTCTGAGCTGCTGTATAGGCACATGAAGTCTGATGTTGTAACCTATGGGCTGATAAGTATTCTTCAATAGCCTTGTTGGTGTATTCTGTCCCATTGTCAGACCTCAAAGTCTTTACCTTAGCACCGTATTGTGTTGTTACCCTGCGATAAAAATCTTGAAAGCATGCGAATACATCACTCTTACTCTTCATTAGTTATGCCCAGGTGACACGAGTGTAGGAGTCAATAAATGTGACAAATCACTTAAAACCATTAACCGTACTTGTAGGACAAGGTTCCCACACATCAGAATGTATCATATCAAAAGCAGCTAAACTTATATTTCCAGAACTCACATACGAGCATCTGGTATGTTTTTCAAGTTCACAAGCATCACAAACCAACTTTTACTTATTAGTCTTTTGATAATAGAGGGATACATTCGACTCAGTAGACTGAATGAAGAATGTCCCATACGCTGATGTTGGAGTAATAATTCTGCTTCTACAGTCCTTCGCGGCTCCTCCTGTTGTGCTTCATCTACCAGTGATGGCAGTGCTGCATCCAGCCCACCTCTGTCCAAGTACCATAGCCCTTCATGCCAAGTGCCAGTCCCCAACCGTCTCTCCGTTCCCTTCTCCTGAAAAATTATCTTAGGAATGCCAAATTAAACAACATAATTAAGTTGAAGAACAATTGCACTAATGGACAATAAATTAACAGGAAAAGATGGAGCATGCAAGATATCAGTAAGAGTCATGGAGGGGGTGCATTCAACTGTGCCTTCGCCATAGCCTCCTCTGGTACTCCCGCACCGTCCACGGCTACGTCCGCGGCCGCTGGACTGTACTCTTAAAGGTTTCATACAGAATCTGATGAAATATGTAGGTTCTCCATAGTTGTAGCGCCCTCCCCTTCCGGAAGGGTTTGGGTTAAAAACTGCTAGAGGTAATTTTTCTTCCGGAGAGCTAGTGGTGCTAGGCATTAGCTTCGGTCGTGCCTCTTCTTGTGCCATAGCGGCTGGCCTCCTCCAGTGATGGTAGTTCGGGTTGTGCTGCAACTAGGACATTCCTCCTTTGCTCGAATGCTGGGTTGAGCCCCTTCAAAAATTTTATCATCCTCTGTCACAAAACATACTCCATGAACTTCTTATAATGTTTCGCAAATGTCGGTTCAACTTGCTTATCCTCCACGCCAATGGGATCATAGTGATCGAGATCTGACCAATACTTCTTCAGCAAAGCCACATACTCAGAGTGGTGTGATCTTCTTGGACCACCTTATCAAGTTCATCTTGTAGTTGGAAGACCCTCATAGGGTTGCCTGACCCTGAGTACATGTCTCTAAGCGTCATCCAAATGTTACCAGCACCCTCCATTACTTCCACGTTGCTCGACACTTGGTCGGTCAATGAAGCTGTTAACCAACCAGCAGCAACATTGTTGACGATTTTCCATACAACAAACTCCCGTGAGGAGTGATCTTCAAGTGCGTTGGTTTGGCCATTCACATAGCCCATCAAGCCTCTTGCCTTCAGAGTCCGCATCGCCTGACGCGACCACTTCAAGTAGTTGGAAGTACCCTCCAACTTTATTTCCAGTTTTTTCGACTTCTCCATTTTTTATGTTGAAGGATTCACATTTGCGTATGCAACGCGGGAGCTAGTCTCGGTCAGTCTCGTGGAGAAGAGATTGTCCACCAAAGCTTTCATCTCTTGGGCCGTCAGCTTGCCGTAGATCGTCTCCATCGTCTTCTTCTTGTTCTCTTCCATCAGCAAGACGGTGGCAGATCTAGATCGTCTCCACCATTGATCGTCATCCTCTCCACGTCTATTGTTCCTCCTTCAGCGGCAGCGGTGTCCCTGAGAGCCGCTGCTCATGTCCCGTGCACGGCTTCGACCCGAGGCCGCATGGCCTGACGAGAAGGAGAGGAAGGAACCGACAGTTGTAGTCGAGATCAGAAGTTCGCACAAAAGTTCTCTCACTGATATACCTCGATCCAACTAACAACTATATAATTAATATTCCGATTACAATTTTGCTGCTACAAAAACGATAATCAGAAAATTAAACTTCTTGTTCTTCCTTGCAATCGTAGTTGCATACGGATAGAACCGAGTTACAACCCACAGAAGAGAAGAAGAAGATGATGAAATACTGCGCTGGCGGCGATGGAGGGGGTGGGGGTCAGCGTGGAGGGAGGGGGGTGCTGGCTGGCGGGGAGGGGGGCTGCTGGTGGCTGAAGGGTGGGAGAGGCCGGCGGTGGAAAAGGGTGGGGGCGGCGGTGGAGGAGATTAGGGTTAGGGTTTGGGAAGGGGGGGATTTGGCTCTGATACCAAATAAAAATTTAGTAGAATACTTGACTTATTTATTATTGATGTGGAGCTACATATATATAAGAGAGGCTAACCCCTCTCTCTACTACTCTACTCCATGTGGGACTAAAATATTCTTTAATACTCTCAACCTAAGTATTGAAGTATTTCTTCGTCAATGTGGTGTAATGTATCGTATCCTCCTGTTTCTCAAGATACATTGCCTGATTGGAAAATTTATACAATCATACATATATTGATAAATTGAACATATTGCACAACAATAAGGAGCATTGTCGAGCATTAAAGTACAAGTTCAGCATTTAGTCAATAACTAAAGAATAAAAAGTACAAGAATAGATGGCATATTATGAATATAGAATCATATCATTAATATAAGCCTTAATGTTAACAAACAGTGAGTTAATATTACTAAAGTTGTTCTCTGCTGTACATTCTAGCATAACATCTAAACATTGTCTAACTTGTTAATGTTAAAAACTTAACTATGTTAAATAACAATGATATGAATGTAAAAATAAACAAAAAGTAGGGCTAAAAACTATGTCGGATGTTGTTGCTAGAGATGGTGCAAGTCAATGAATAATGCCGGAAGAGGAGATACTCGTCCAAAGAGTTGCATCAAAGAGGATGTTGTTTGGAACGAAGTTGATGAGGGTCATATGATCATCCGAGTCAATATTTTAGAATTTTAAGGTCAAAATGTAAAACTATTAATTTCTACCCACTTAAAGCTCAAGTTTAACCCTTTTAGACTTTGATTAATCTAGTAGATGATGCACGAAATACTTTACAAGATATAGAAATGCATCGGCAGATAATTTCCCCCCCTCCATATCTTATGGCGTTATATATCATTTACTGATTGAATCTTACTGGATTGTAAGATACATATCCTGTACCGAAAGATACTGACATCATAGCCTTTATGATGCAATGCATGGAGAAGGTAAGGTAAGCCACAAGTGAGCTGGAGTTGCACCCTAGACTTATAGGACAAGAAGTAATTTCTTACTAAAATTGAGTAAGGTAAGCCACAAGTGCCCTGGAATTACACCCTAGATTTATAGGACAAGAAGTAATTACTTCCTAAAATTAATACTCTAATAATGTTGCACTTATGGAATTGAAGAATGTTGTGAAACATACTAATTGTTATCAAACATAGCCTATAAAGAATAAACCTCAATAAGGAAAATTAACAAAAGTACTGCATACAACATGCAATTCTTGAGGGCTAACAAGAAATTCATTTATGAGGTCAACAAGACTCATGCCACTGGCATCTTGAAATTAGTGGGGGGAATTATTCGTTGGGTTAATTTAGATCATTGTTGACCAATGTATATATCTAAATGCGGGTGGGAGTATGTTCATAATTTTGATTTACATGCGAATGCATTCAACTTGCCAGTATCCTTCTTGCTTCACTTTGGAAATACAAAAAATGTGTTCATCTTGAAGATAAATGGATTTGGGTAAGGCTTTCATGCCATTTTTGAATAGATTCACAAGGACCAATCCTTGTGGTTCCTTGGGTTGAATCTCTAAAGTCTAAAGAGATCTAGGATGGTGAGAACTGTGCACATGGGGTACATAAGGTGACAAGTTTTAGGATGCAATGCATAAGGAATAGTATAGAGGAAAAGAAATGAAAGGTCAGGCACGTACATATGCTATTGGCAGTCTTGTTTTCTTTTTTACTTTTTCTTTTTCCTCAGAAAGTCATTAGAGGCTAGGCTCCCCCGGTGTTTCATTAATGAGTAAGTAATGCAATTGGCAGTCTTTCTGCTTTCAGTACCCAAGACGTAGCATTTGATACAGCACTGCTTCTGCAATACCAAAGTGATCCTGATATGATGCACCCACTATTCAAACTCAGACTTCATTAGGTGCCTTGTTAGCTGTAAGCCTCCTACCAGATACATTTTAATGTTTGCAGGTCAGTGTCATTTCCTAGCTGTGTGTCAAAAAGAAACTGATAGCATCATCAATTTGGATGCGGATTAAATAACCCATCACAAGACTACCCACAAGCTATTTGGTTATGGAATTTTATCATGCATTTGGAATTGTGAACTCCATCACCGACTGATAAAGATTTTTGTAAGAGAAATAAAAAAAGTAGCAAGGCCAGTTAAGTTGTCCAGTTGACTGGTTTGGTATACTTGGGTTAAGTCCTAGGATTTTGAGGGTACAACATATGTACTAAGGTTTAGCTCAAGTTCCTCAATATGTGCTGTGTATGGAGTTTGTAAACCTAGTCAAAGCACCCTTTGTATGTACTTATTTCATGAATTCTGACACCTTAAGCTCAACGATTTCTATGGACTATTCGCTTTATCTTGCTAATTTTTTGTTGTTCAAAGTTTTTACTCCAACTTTATCCGACTTCATGCCTGTTAGTAGACCTGATTGTTGTTTCTACTTGCCAGAGGTGTGACATCTCAAATCCTGTGCAATTCCACAATGGAAGATTGCACACACCAGTATCTAAAGGAACCATTGCACCTGAGTTCTTAAAACATCAGAATCAAGAAAATCTTGTGAAGCCTGAAACTAGGATTCGGATATTTTCAGGCACATCAAACCTCTCACTTTCACAGGTTTTTACTAACTCTTGCTCTTTTCAATTGATATATATGCCCAACTCAGTAGATGCAAGCATTGTCCGGTACTGAAATTTATGTAAATGGATGGCCATATGTTTAAGTTTTCATGTCTTGGCCTGGCCTTGTTGTACTTTTATCCTGTTCATCATATGTTACTTTCGGTAACATGATGTATTACACACTTGCTATTCAATTATAGTTTTAGGATCGGTTTATTTTATAGAAACCTCGGTTTAAACATCCAAGCATGATTACTACAACAACAAGAAGAAAGCCATTATCCCAAATTTTGGGTCGACTAATTGAATCTTTTCTTCCATTCAGTTCTGTTAAGGGCCTCTTTGGTAAGCGGAAAGTGGAATAGATTTGGACTTTCAGTTTCATAGTTGGAAAGTGTATGGAAATTCATACACT
The DNA here is from genome assembly GCA_036927795.1 of Iris macrosiphon. Classification (NCBI taxonomy): domain Eukaryota; kingdom Viridiplantae; phylum Streptophyta; class Magnoliopsida; order Asparagales; family Iridaceae; genus Iris; species Iris macrosiphon. The sequence goes on from JAYESA010000004.1 coordinate 183,112,205, forward strand.
TTATTGTCCCTTGAAAATACCAAAACATGTTTGGTTAGATAAGAAAGTGAAAAGTGGAAGAGTGAAGGTACATTAAAATAATGTGAATATTAATTAATTAACCAATTATTAAATACTATATAATTATTATTAACACATATTTTATTAAATAATTACTAATCAATTTTATTACTAATAAACTACCACAATTATATAATAAATAATAATTAAGTAATTATACAAAATTATTAATTTATATATATATATACACATATATATATATATATATATTTATATATATATATATATAAAATGTTTAATTAGTTTTTGACATTTTGTTAATTAAGATAATAAATTACGTGTTTAATTAGTTTTTTGACATTTTGTTAATTAAGATAATAAGTTACGAATACTTGATTAAGATAATTAATTAAGGTTAATTAATATTTATTTAATAACCTTAATAACTTAATAGTAATTAAGTTACTATTAATAAAATAATTTTGTTAACTAAGTATTAATTAATTACTAAGTAATTTCAATTAATTAATTGTAACTGTAATTAATTAACAAAATGTAATTAGATGTAGTTGATTAGGTACTAGTAATAAGCATCTTAATTATTAACATGGAAGTAATTAATTAAATGAATATTATAATTAACTAACTAAGTGTTATATATATATATATATATATATATATATATATATATATGGGCAAAATGTAATTAGATGTAGTTGATTAGGTACTAGTAATAAGCATCTTAATTATTAACATGGAAGTAATTAATTAAATGAATATTATAATTAACTAACTAAGTGTTATATATATATATATATATATATATATATATATGGGGGCGGATCAAAAGACCCGCCTTCGGAGCCCCGCCCTCCCCTCGTTGGTCGGATCGGGGGGCCCGCGCGAGCGCCCGCGTGGGGCCCGCTCGATCCAACGGTCGGGAGCGGCAGGGCTCCCGATCCGCTCCCTATATATATATATATATATATATATATATATAATAAATAATAATAATACAAAAAAATTCAATTTTCATCTACATCCTCTCAAAAGAAGAGGATGTGGGAATGTATAATTTGGATGGAAACAAGGGGGCATGATTTAGAAGGTAATGATTACCCTCCCAAATATATTATTACCACCACTTTCATGATTATGCCTAAATCCTACTCCAAATATAAGTAGCCAAGTCCCTAAGGGCATGTTTTCTTTAATACTAACAAAAATATATCCTTCTTTAAAACCTCAATACATGTTTGTTTAGGCATACCTGTAGTCCTAGCGATCCATTTAATTACTATCTTATCGCTCCTCTCTACAAGAACATCTATTGGTCTATACTGCACCGTGCATCTATAAACAATCTAAGACCATTTTCTTTGATATTGTCCTTAATTGGCACCTCTTTAGCTTTTCATGAATACGCTCATTTTTATCCTATCTTTCAATATAGTGTCACTTATCCATCTTAGCATTATTATTTTTGCTACATTAATTTTCTGGACATATTTCTTAATTGTCCAACACTCTAATCCATAAAAACTTACTAGTATTATAGCATCTTATAGAATTTTATTTTCAACTCGATAGGTATCTTTTGATCATAAATTACTTTAGAAGCACTCATCCATTTTAGCTGTCATGTTTTAATTCTATACATGACATCATTTTCAATCACTTCATTATGATGAATGATTGATCCTAAACACCTGAGACTATCATTTCTAGGTGTCTTTTGTCCATCTTTATGTACTCTCCGCATTTCTCTTTGTCTTTTGGTTGAAGTTACATTTCATATGTTCTGTTTTTGTCTTACTAATTTTAAAATCTTAGATTCCAAAGTTTATTTTCACGCCTCTGTTTTAGCATCCAACCCTTCACGACTCTCATTGACCAACACAATATTGTCTAGAAACATCATAAGCCACAGAACATCCTTTTGGGTATATCTAGTAATCTCATCCATAACTAGCCAAAAGTATAGACTTAATGATGATCCTGATATAAGTCGACGGTAATAGAAAATAATTTATTATCTCCTCCAACGGTTCGCACAGTCGTCGATTATATATATTTAATAATCTCAATATAATTACGTGAAACATGTTTCTTCTCCAAAGCCTACCGCATTAACTCCCTAGGAACTCTATCATAAGCTTTCTCTAAGAACTCTATTATAAGATTTCTCTAAGACAATAAAAACCATATATAAATCCCTTTTCTCCTCTCTAAATATTTCTACTAATTTTTTTAATAAGTAAATGTCTTCCATAGTAGATTTTTAAGACATAAAACTAAACTGAATTTCGGAACTCTAGCTTCTTTTTTCTTAATCATAGCTTCATGGTATTGCTCATAAGCTTAATTCCTCGATAGTTATTACAACTCTGTATATCTTCCTTATTTTTATATATATGTACTATAATATTGGTTCTCCATTTGTTGGATATTTACTTAGTACTTATGATTTGGTTGAATAAATTAGTAAGTCATATCTCACGGTACCAAACATTTCCAAACCTTAACAAAAATATCATCATGGTAAATAACTTAATAAATATCCTCTATCAGGGCCTGGGACTCAGGTAGTGAAAATATAGGACATTAAGCATGGCACATCCAAGCATGATTAATCCACTAAAATCTAGAATTGAAAGGAATCTCAGCCTTCTTTCTTCTTCTGATGGAAATTTCTTTCCAATTTTTCTGAGTAGGAAATTGCATATTACTTGGGTTTGGACCTTGGGAAGATTAGCATCAAACGGTTTGCTGACGGTGAAATTTATGTACAATTGGAAGAAAGTGTAAGGGGCTGCGACGTATTTCTTGTGCAAGCTACATGCCCCCCAGCAAATGAGAACCTTATGGAGCTTTTGATCATGATAGATGCATGTCGAAGGGCATCTGCAAGAACTATTACAGCTGTCATTCCATATTTTGGATATGCTAGAGCAGATAGGAAGGTAGAACTCCTCTTTCCATTTTTTTATTTTTTTTGCCATGTAATGCATTTCCCATTCCAAGCTGATTTCCATCAGAAGGTCTACTTTGAATACGAGAAAGCACCAGGAAGCTTGTGTCAACCTGACATCAATGATCAACCCATTGATTCATTGTGTTGCGCACGTGTGTAGATAGAGAGAGATCTGTTTTTACTATTATCAGTATGCATTATTTATTTTGATACGTTCTCATTGATTCATTTTCATTTTTGAATTATTCAATTTCCAGACTCGTGGTCGTGAGGCCATTGCTGCCAAACTTGTCGCGAATTTGATCACTGAAGCAGGTGCAAATCGAGTCCTTGCTTGTGATCTTCATTCTGGGCAAGCAATGGGGTTCTTGGATATTTCTGTGGACCATGTTTATGGACAGGTTATTTCTCTAGCCATTGATATATTATAGATCTATGCATTTTTACAAGGACTAATGGATCAATACCTCTAATTGTTTAGTAGTAACTCTAATTGATTTTTTTTTAATGCAGCCTGTGATTCTTGATTACCTAGCAAGTAAAAGAATATCTACAAATGACCTGGTGGTTGTTTCTCCTGATGTTGGGGGTGTTGCCCGAGCTCGTAGTTTTGCAAAGAAATTAAGTGATGCACCTCTAGCAATAGTAGATAAAAGACGTCAAGGGCATAACATCTCTGAGGTGAATTTGCTATTTTCATGGATTCAAATGTCTCCCTCTGAGAAATTATCAGATTTTTTGATTTTTTTTTTTTAGTTCTATCACTTGCAGATCGGCTTTAGAATAGATGTTGTGGTCAGGTTCATGTTTTTCGTGTTATTTACTATTGTAGGATAATGATATTTCTGTAGACATATAATGCTAACCCTATCCAGAAAACAAGATTACAATCAGTCATAATCCACTCAAATCCAAACACACTTCATTTTTGAAAGTCGGAAAATTTGAACATATGAGCAGGAAGAAACTAAGAGAATGGCTCCCTGTATGGTACAGCCTCAAAGCAGCATAAGACGACAAATCTTAACCACCCACTGCTCAACCAACAGATGTGGAATGATGTAGGCACTCGTTTCTTTTATGTGTTGAGATTGTTTATATCTGATTTTTTCCCCCTCTGTTGATTATCCTGATTAGATATTTTATAATGATGTAGGAATTTCATTTTGAATGTAGTTTTACCAATGAAGGAGGTTAATATTATCCTCTTTTTTCTAAAGATATGCTATGAGGCACACTCCTCTTTCACTAGGTATATTTAGTGCGCTATATATAGATTGATTTCTTGCTCTTGATGAAACAAATATAACATAGAAGTTGAGCTTTTTTCTAGGGGACCCATAGTTGGGTCAAATTTCCACAGCAATCTTCTGTATAGAAATGGGAGTGGGTCTTGGTGCTAGTAGCCCATGACACGGACGGTCATTAATGACTTGTTTTATCTAAAAAACAAATCTGTATAAGAGTTAAGAAGACACGGGTGAGTTATATTACTAGATTTCAGTGTTAAAAGCTGCTAGCTAACTATTTTTAATCATATGATAAAGTTTACAATATTGGAAGAAAAACCATATATTCTAGTTCTAATAAACTTGTCATGAAATATGCAGATTATGAATTTGATTGGTGATGTAAAGGGAAAGGTTGCTCTCTTGATGGATGACATGATTGATACTGCCGGTAAGCAGTGCGTAGTGCAATCAATCCTACCACATTTCATGCAGATAGTCAACTACCACTGGAAACATGTTTCTCCATATGCTAGTCATAACACACTTCTTCTGAATTCAGGTACTATCACTAATGCAGCAGCTTTACTACATGAGGAGGGAGCCAGTGCAGTTTATGCGTGTTGTACCCATGCTGTATTCAGGTATCATTTATTGTCAACATGCTCTCTTCCAACAAAACTGTCAACAATATGCTATTACCAGGGCTACTTTACCTTTCTTATTTACTCTGCAATTTTGGTTAGGAATCACCACTATTTAAGCTTCTTCGGGCTATTATATATACAATGCCAACTAATAATCTACCAATATTGTACTAGGAACTTGTTTTCTTAATTATCTTTAATAAACTGTGGGGGAATTTATTCCCACCTATCAAAAAGAAGAATTGTGAATTGGATTACATCTTTTCTATTGCATTCATGTCAAAATTGATCTGATTGTATGAACAATATTATGGTTATTCTACAATATATGTGCAGCCCATTTTGGCAACCTTTCAATTCTTGTTAACCTTCTGCATATAGGTAACTCTCTCCAATCTCAAGCAGCCCTTGTATCTACTCGCCTGCCCCTATAGAGTACATCATAATTATGTGGGAAGTAAATATCTAATATGGAGTTAATGTCTTTGTGAGAAACCTCGAAATGATGCAAGCTATTAGCTAAGATGGACACTGAATTGCTGATGGTTTTACAAAATTATGAATTCATGATGTTCTGGTAACTCTTCATTCTTCATGTTTCTCTCTTTGACTGATGTTAATTATCTCTGGATGCGTTTTTCTTTTGTTTCTGTTGTGTAGCCCCCCAGCAATTGAAAGGTTATCTGGAGGTTTATTCCAAGAAGTGATAGTCACCAACACGATTCCAGTAGCAGAAGGTAATTACTTTCCTCAACTGACTGTACTTTCAGTGGGGAATCTTCTTGCAGAGACCATCTGGCGTATTCATGGTGAGCGCTCAGTCAGTAGCATTTTCCAGTGAGAAAATCTCAGGTGACTAAATTTCCATCCTTTCCACTACCGTTTTCTATATTTTACTAAAGGAGTATATATTTTTGGAGTCCAAAGTTACTACTACATATTAAAGAAACTAGTTATCCCGGTGCCTCCAGCACTAGTCAATTTTCAAATAGTTTCTCATTGGTATATATATATATATATATATATATATATATATATATAGGGACGTGATATTGGCTTTATAATCACATGATTAAAAAAAATGTGTGGTTGGGATTGTTTGGTACAATAATGATACAATATCTCGTCCCATATATATATATATAGATATATATATGGTAAACGGGATATGAGGCATAGTGCTCATATTCTTACATGAGCCATGCACATGTGGACCAATAGGAATAGACTCATACAATCCATGTGCACTAGTACATTATATTCCTAATAGTTCACATGTGCATGGCTCATGTAGGAATATGAACACTATGGCTCATATCCCGTTTACCCATATATATATATATATATATATATATATATATATATATATATATATATATATATATATATATATAGAGAGAGAGAGAGAGAGAGAGAGAGAGAGAGAGACACACACACACACACACACACACTGACATATACCGTGGAATTATGTTTTGTCGGAAAGGCTACTCTTTTAATCGTGGCACTTGAATAGATCACACGTTCCCTAGCTATCCAAGTTATCCCTAACTTTTAATCTACACCCTTCTTTATCTTTCATCAACTCTGTTATGTTATATAGATAATGAAAGGTTTGGAGTGGGACTGCCTATGTTGCAGTTTCTTATATGGCATCATTTAATTACTGGCTTTTTATTCTGGAAATTCCTCACTGTTTCCTCGTGTAGATGCTCTCTAGAAGCAAGAAATGTTCTAAAGTTTTTCTTTGTTACATTCAATTTTCATAGATTTAAAGCATTTATATATTTCTTTTTCTTAAAAACTCGATAGTCTGCAATGATTGATAATGCTGAGAAAATTGTCTATTATGCTTTAGCTAACTATATTATTATTTCTTTGTTCCTTTTTTGCAGAAGATGGAAACAACTTACTTTGTCCAGGATACTCAATAATTTTTTCTTCTTCACCATACCTTCCTAATTGGCATTAAAGTTAATTGTGTAAGAGATGGATATGAGGGCAAATGTGTCCTCTCCAGTGACATCAATTGTGATTTCTCTGTGGAAACCGATGTTTCTGTTTCTGTTTCTGTTTCCTCGTCAAAAACTTTGGAATTCTCTAGTGATGCATTCAATGAAAATGTTTACCGAGATGCTGACCTTCTCAAATTTGTCACGGTGGCTCTAATGCTGAGATCATGACCGAGGTGTGAACATAAGTTGCAGGTGATAATCACATTACTGGTTCTTTTGCTTGAACCACAACACAGGATTGTATTTGGGTCCAATAATGTTATATCTGCTTCTTGTTCAAATCCGACCAGAACCCAATATTAAGATCAGCCTCTCTTTCGCCCTCTCCTCCCACATCCCTGTTGATGCAGAAGCTGCCAGTGCCACTTATGTGGCTGCCTTGAGTGAGCTTGATTTGCGTGCAAACTGCTCTCGAGCAGCTCAACTCAGGCTTGTGGACATTTTTATTCTAATTATATCTTTTGTATCAAAAGCTAATCATATATTTGTCTAAACTAATTTATTTATAATTTAAATTGGGACAAAACTGTTAAAATTTAAGCAGCTGGGATTATTAGTCTTTTGTGTTTTGATTCTAAAGCATCAAAACTCCATTAATAAAATTTAAAACTTTAAAAATAGTGCCGAATAGAACTAATCTATTAAGAAGCTATGCGAGAATATATATATATATATATATATATATTAAGAAATAGAAAATTGGGTAGGAAGAGCAATTTTTCAACAATATTTTGAATACTAAAAAAATACAACATTTGTGCTGAATTTTCATTTGCCTCTTTTTTCAATCTAAACAAAATTATTTGAACAAAATTATCTGAAAAGTTATCCTATATGAAAAACTAGCCGATTAGAATTTTGTTCAGATAATTTTGTTCATATCACATATCACGAGTTACTTGATTTGCCTTCCAACCATCTAGTTTTTGCAAGTTGGTAACTCGTTGGATGTGCTATAGCTGATTCTTAATATTTCAAGAATAACAATCATGACAGGTTCTAAATATGCTTTTGCAATTACGACACCGCTGCACCGAGCATTCATCATTTTACAACAATTGACTAGTGAGACAAACAAGAACCAAGTATATTTATTCGATCAAAGCAATAGAGGAAGTTTGTTTGTTTATTCACATTTTCGGTAGCTAAAATTTCACAGTGAAATCAGAGGGAAGAAAAAATGGGAACACCTGGGAGGGTTACACCTGCGTCAACAATAAAGATGTTGCCAGTCAGATACTGGGTCGAGTCGTGAATCAAGTAACGGATGAGCGATGTGAGAGCCGGATCCAATGTGCAGTTAGCTCTCAGTGGGATTATTTTCTTGGCCACGTCGCTGAGCCATTTTTTCTCCATAAGACCTTTAGTTATCTCGGACTTGAACAATCCAGGTGCTATTGCGTTCACTCTAATGTTAAAGACACCCAGCTCCAATGCCATGACCTGCAAATTTAGTACAACCATGTTTCTTATATCTCAGTTGTCAACTTAATGATTATGGCCATGATGCATGTTAGTGGGTGGATCCAGAGGAGAAATTATTATATAGGCCGGACGCAGTGCACCCTTCTCCTCCCCAACCATTAGATTGTATAGGGATGCGTGCGGACACACATCTTTATGGTAATCCAACGGTTCGCATGTGAATGATGCACTGCATCTGGCACATACAATAATTTCTCGATCCAGAGGGTTAGATCATACTATCTCAGAAATCATTGACATTTGTGCAAACTAAAATGACTACATATGTAGAAAATTAGAATCAGTTCAACTAGAATAAGAACTCATAATAAGATCTTCCAATATGGACATGACACACACTGGTTTATTTGTCTGTTTAGGTCTTTGAATTTTTTTTAATTAGACACTTAAAAAATTTAACGGATGAGATGCACATTTAATCCAACAGTTCTTCATTGTCGAGTTCTAAAAATTATTAACTCATGAGTTACTCTAGGATTTTTGTATATGTTTTAAGATGACTTGAACGTGAGAACAAAGCTAGATCCAATACTACTCGCATTTAACAACATGAAAACAAACATCAACAGACTTGTGAACTGGATTAACTTTTTCGAGACTAGAAATTATAAATGACGACAAATCCAGTGAAATCAGGTCACTCATTAATGCATCTCCCACATAATATGAGGTAGAAAGCATCTCAAGATAAATAAATATGAAAAAGGCAACAAGAAGTGTGTGGCGGTTGATAATGTTGCAAAGAAGATGGCACTTGATAGAGAAAGCAAAAATATTCATGTAAAGACCCAAGAGTTAAAAAAGGATTGAATATGCATCTCGGTAGTAAAGTATAAAACCATGAGTGAATGAAAGTTAAAATAACTAGAAATGTTAAAAAAAAAAAGTCACAGTTTTTATATAGCTCTTAATTGTTATTATTTTAGGCTTTTGATAAGGGCACTACAAATTTTACTAAGGACTATTCCAGGATTGGACAATGTTTACTCATAGTAGCTCAATAGTTTACTCATACTAGCCCAAACTCCCCTAATCTCCACCGGAGTTCTCCTCCCTCCTCCCTTTCTTGTCGGAGCCCTCCTCCTCCGCCTCCTCCCCCGTCTCCACCGCAGCCTTCCGTCGCCGTCGTCGTCGCCTCTGCCTCCTCTCCCGTTCCTCCGTCTCGTACCCCATTTTTCGGTGCTCGACTACCTCGGCACCCTCGGCGTCCGCCGCTCCTCCCTCCCCTCCTTCCTCCGTCGCTACCACCAGGTCCTCCACTCCAGCGTCGTGGAAGACATGAATAATAACACAATGACAAAGAAAAATAACAGCACACAGGAAATCAAAAAAGAAAAAGAAAAAATTGAAGAACTGTCAAAATTTGACATATATGTTTGATTTTTAGGACTGTCAAAATTTTGACAGTCCTAAACCATATTGGCAATTAAAGCCTTTTAGATGTCAGATCAAGAGGTTCCCTAGCCTAAACCAAATTTTAACCCACTATGGTTTAGGACTGTCAAAATTTTGACAGTCCTACCAATTGGAAGTACTGTCAAAATTTTAACAGTCTTAAAAATTCAACATATATTTTTAGGACTGTCAAACTTTTGACAGTCCTACCAATTGGAAGGACTGTCAAAATTTTGACAGTCTTAAAAATATATGTTGAATTTTTAGGACTGTCCTTCCAATTAGTAGGACTGTCAAAAGTTTGACAGTCTTTGAGTTTGATTGTAACTCAGATATAAATGCAATACAGAAAATCTTATCAGCTGCTCCCTTCTAACGAAACTCTTTTTTGAAGAGAATTTCAGTCCTATAATGTTATGCAACACAACCGGCAAGATACATTTTTCTACTAAGTCAGTAGCCTTCAAGGTTATGGTAAGTCCTCTCTTTCCCATAATGCCTTTTTTGGGGGGACATCCATAACAACTCAAACATTCGTATTTGGCTTTCTACTGAAAGTCGTACCCATGGAGCCTAATACGAACTTGTGTCCCATTCGAATTTTCTTTTAGGACTGTCAAACTTTTGACAGTCCTACCAATTGGAAGGACTGTCAAAATTTTGACAATCCTAAAAATTCAACATATATTTTTAAGACTGTCAAAAAATATATGTTGAATTTTTAGGACTGTCAAAATTTTGACAGTCCTCATAGCTTGTGGGACTGTCAAAATCCTGACAGTCCTAATTTTATATAAAATTTTCAGTGGGTTAAAATTAGGACTGTCAAAATTTTGACAGTCCACATAGTTTGTGGGACTGTCAAAATTATGACAGCCCTAACAATTTGTAGGACTGTCAAAATTTTGACAGTCCTGATTATAACAGTCCCGAATGAATTTTGGGAGTGACAAACTTGTAATTATCAATGATAAAAATTTGGACTAGCCCCAAGTAACTTTTAGGATGGCAAACTTGTAATTTTTGATAAATTTTCAATAGACTAGTCCCAAGTAAAATGTGTAGTGCCCTTATCATTAGCCTTATTTTAATATAGCTCTTACTATTTGTATCTTTTTTCTCCTTTGAGTGAATGATGTTCTTTCAGTTGTGTTAATATCATCAACTTTAGATTTCTTTACCAATTAACAAAGAACAATTTAAGATTATCCGACAGTCCAAAGATAAATACAAGCAATATCATCTGAATTATCAAACCATATTACCTTGGTAATGGCATTTACACCTGCTTTTGATGCATTGTAAGCAGCTCCTCCAGGTAGCTGTCCACGATTGAGACCACCAATGGACGAAATGTTGACTACGGAACCTTTTATTTTTGCATCTCTCATTAGTCTGCAGACATGTTTGGTTACTAGCCATAACCCAGTTAAATTTGTTTCCATAACATTATGCCATTCTTCTTCAGACCAATCTAATGGGGAATATACACCACCTGTGACATGCATGCAGAGTTGATTGGGGCAATGCTAGAAATAAAAGATGCAAAGAGAAAATAATCATCTGCTTCCCATATGGACCCTCCTTATCAGTACGCTGAGAAATATTCTAGAGGCAACACATCAAGCCAACATATACTTTTATCACATTCATTTATTTAATGTAACTATTCCAATTGGCACCAATTGTTTCCGTATATAATTATCAAATAATTTACCCAAGAAAATTATTTGATAATGAGAATCACAAAATTATCTCGATGATTTTGAACATTTAATGCTTTACAACCAACACTGCCTTCTACAAGAGTAGAGGGTCTCATGTCGATGAGTGCAGCATTTGGACTTCTTGTTATTGTTACTCTAAAGGGCTCTTTGGAAAGGTGTAATTCGCAAGAAGTGTGAAAGTAATTTCCTGTATGTTGAAAGTGAAATGTGTATACTTTTAAATTCCATGCTAGTTTTTGTCTGCTGAAGACTTTCTATGTTTGGATACATAATTAATTTGTCTTTAGGAGTGGACAAATTCAAACTTTCATGTTTGGAATAAGAAGTAAAAAAATGAAAAAGTACATCATAATAATAACAAAAACTATTAATTATACAACTAAATTTGTAATGATTTATTACATAGTAGTTATTTAACTTTTTTAAAGTATTAACAATTAATATCGTCAAAAAGCTTATTAAATAATTATAATGTATTAAATAATGTTACTATGGTGCATTAAAAAAATGGATCTTCTATGAGTCATTCTACTTCATGTTATCTTTTACCCTTATGACTTCACGTTAGCTTTTACCTTTATCACAGGTGAGAGGACTTCACCTGATCAAGAGAGATGTACCTTCTACTAATGTTGAATGCCGCATACTATCTATCTAGTCATAGATGATGGACATCGCAGTACGATAGATTTGGTGAGATCCAAAAGAGACAAACATGCCCGCTGTGGAATGCCTAGCCTTGTTGACAACAATTTGAAGAAATTATGGGCCTTGATGGCTAATCTAAGGCAGTTACTACAGTGCCCCTCTTCCGTTCCGATTGGAAGATGCACTACGTAATAAACTTATGGCTAGTTCGACTCAGTTTGAACCTTATCTCGAATACCCTTCTCGGCATCGAACTCTTTTGGACGAATGCTATGAGAATCTGTCCAACTAGTGAACTGTGTCTCGACGAGTGAGCTCTATATAAGTCGCTTCAACGGGCTCGGTTTGCTGTATGATTTTTCTGGACGTTTTCGCTGCTTGGTTTTGATGAATGTACTTTCGAGTCTGTCCGCATTTATTTCTGAGAATTTCGAGAGGAGGGATAGAAGAAGGATTCTAACACTATATACTTGGTGCAATTGCATGAACGCGTGTAATTGACGTCTAATAGTTGCGAAGCGGATCTCCTACTCTCGGCATATTCTCTACTTGGTGGGTGGTTTGGCCCCTTCTTTTCTACTCCTTCACGTCAACAAATTTTTATTGCCTCAAAACATTCCTATCGATGATGTCCGATTGAACGTAACTAAATAACGCTAGCCACAATGCATGATTACCACTAAGAATAGAGTACGGGATAACTGTAATTTAGTATACCTTTGCACAAAACTATAACATGACGCTTCATAAGCGAAATGAGCAGTTCTGGTTCGTAACCACGAAACTGTCGGAAGGGATGTGGTATCTAAAACATTCGGTGGCATGGTGCCTTGAAACTATTTGGTGCATACGGGTTGCCCAATCAGACATACGATTTTGAGAAAAGATGAACTATTGCATGAGTACTTAGATATTACTGCTTGCTTCTGTTTCATGTCATGCAATATGTTTGATAGTTAAATTGTTCATGCATTCGCATAGTCATGGACAACTTGTGCACAAGGTTTGACTTTTTCTCGAAACGGTATCCGGGGCACCAGAACCGAATCGACCTAGGAAGAAAAATAAGAGTCGTGCTTGCGCGGAGACCTCCAGCGGGACTTGCAATCCGAACTGATAGGCCGTGCCGTAACGTCATGTAATAGTTCTTCATATTGTCGATTATCACCAATGACCGCATATATGCTAACATATTTGTATTATGCAGGGCGATAAGTATTATCTCTGTTTCATTGTAGGGACAGGAGCGTCGATTGAGTAAGCGACTGATGTGCATTATATATTCAATGTTTACTGCTTTCAAATATACTTCGATATGAACTTCAATTCACCATAGTTCTTAATAGAAAGATCACTTGAATGTATGTTTTCCCTTTAATAAGCAGTGTCAGTTTATGCGAGTGAGTTCGTCCGGCTCACCAGAGCATTCCCAAGTGTACTGATCCTCCAACTCTTCAGGTGTCGGAAACGTTGAGGGTGCACGGTACTAAGAGAGACGACTTGAAGCTCTTCCTATTTTGAAGCATAGATAAAGCCGATTCATTTTGGAGGCATTTTAGTGTCAATCTATACGAGGGTGTAATGTATGGGACAACAAGTATTATTTCATGCCAGCTTGTTAGCCTTTTTGTTATTTCAAAGAATGTAGCCGAGACGACATATCAAATGTATTCAATATCAATATAATTTTCTACTGCAAGTTATTAATGAAAAAAAATATTTTCTTCCTTTACTCTGTGTTCAACTTTCTGATGCGATGTGTTTATACTCTAAGTTAAAAAGAATTACCACATGCATGTTCTTGCCTTGTGTGTTGTGCAACTTAGGCATGCACGACATCCTGTCCGAGGGACGACTATCGACTCTACTGAGTCGGAGCGCGACACTTACGCGAAAAAAATAAGTGGTTGATCCATGTTATAATACAAGGTTATGGACAGGGCCGGCCCGGAGGATGGATTATCCTAACCGGAGCTAAATTTGGATGTACTTGTCCTTGACTCTAAAGAAAGATATCAAAAAAATGATGACGAGTGGGGTTGGCTGCGACGTCGAAGTCTCTGGTTCTGACAGCGTCGACGTGGAGCTCGAATTTCGAGTTTCTCTGCTTGAGCTACTCGAGACCTTTCCAGTGGGAACTCAAAATATGGCATGGTGGATTGCTGGTTCAATTGACAGAGATGAGTTGGTGTAGAACGTGGAGGCTCTATTGACGAAGAGGTGAAGATTAGGAGAATTGGAGGGTTGACCTAACCATGGGAGTTGTCCAAGCCCGATGGCTTGTCTGACTTACCCTAAGGCCGGCCCTAATTACGGATCTGTGTTTTCGCTTTAGAATAGCAAAATTTGTCACGGAAGATCAAATCTTACAAGGGGACGTCCAAAGCGGATACTAAAGTCAAGAATCAATGAGGTCCATGACTCCATATCACAAACAAACATTGCACATGACTCTTATACGGTTACAGTTGCAAGAGAGCAAGAATAATGAATGTAATAAATTGATGGGAGACCAAAACGACATTATAAACAACTATTAGCATGGTTGGCTAGAGGGCCGGTAGAAAATGGTTCACGTAGACTTCAAACAAAATAAAAAGGACATGGTCCATACACCCAGTATCGACCGATACCGGTTCGATACAGTTGATAACGATACGGTTTGACATGTTTCGATCCGATACTGACCGATACCAGCATTGGGGAATTCTTTTTCAATCTATTATCCAGGGGATTCTTTTCCAATCTATTATTCGGCAAAGAAAATTAAACGAAAACGACCACCAATCAACAAGAGTGTAAAAATATAGTAATATTGTAAAAGCATGTAAAAGAAAAAAAATTAACTATCACAAGTAAACAAATCGACATGAGTGACTACTATTTCATTCAATTTCAAAACTATTAAGAAACAACACATAAAATACTTAAAATTATGTCTAAATATATAAAAAAATTCTAAAATTTTAATAATTATTTTGTTTTTCGATACCAAAAAAAATCAGATACTCTAAACCAAAATTATCTATACCGCCGATGTCGTTATCCATAGGAAGGGTTCAATACCGATTTCGATACCAATATTACAAACCAACTACAAATACGTCTGGGATTATTTACATTTCAATGCAAGCCATATCAAAATATTGATAACAGATAAAGCCACACCAAAATTTTCCTTTTTATAAGTATTAAAGCCCAGCACTTCACCAATAACTCCAAAGATCTAACGATGGTCAAGGGACTAATATTTATATAATTGCATTATGCTCCAGAATATCTAATGTCCATTTTGTAGAGAGTTGGATCTGTAGAACTGTAAAAAAAGAAAAAAGCATTTCCCTCCAGATGTAGGTATAATTATTATATTTATCCGCTTAAAATAATATATTATAGGATTGGTCAAGTACCATGTTAAAGTTCTAGTATAAACATGAAAGAGAAAGTTTACGTTAAAAGTTATGACCGCAAGCTGACGCCTAGATTCACCCGATAAGTCATGTCAAGATCGATTGAACCAATTATACATTCAAGTATTAACCAACAGATGTCAAGTCTACAGCATGTGATTGCATACAAGATCGATTGAACCAATTATACATTCAAGTATTATTTTTCAAATGCAATCACACGTAGTCCTGTTCTACACTGAAATATAAAATCAATACTGCTAAATTTACAAAAAATTTACTGTAACGAAATAAATTTATATTAAATTTATATAAACGAAATAATTTTAGATAATTTTAAAATAAAGACATAGTCTGCCAACAGTGTTGACGGAAAACAAAAAAACGAACACGTAGGCAAAAAAAGCCAAAAGTTGACCCCACAAAGCCAAAATTTGCCAACACTGTTGGCTAAATTTGTGGGGTTTGGGTGGTTGGATTTTGTTTGGTTAGTTTAGTTTTATTTGTTTGGTTTATTTTATTAGTTTATTTTTATTAGTTATGTTTTTATTTTTCTTCCTTTTTTCCATCAAGAGCATCAAAATTTGTGAATTTTAAATTCTTGCAAACGAAATTTTAATTTCACAAGTAAATTTTAAATATTAAAAAAAAATTACCGAAAGTAAAATTTGGAGGTCAAAACATCATTTTTTTACGATTCTAAAATTTTGGGAAGTCCGTCAAACGGTGAAACGGTTTATCTCGAAGTACTTTTCCATACGGTCATTTTGGCACAAACTGGGCCTTGTTTCGATCTCCCAGTCAAAAATTATAATACTTTAAAGTTTTAAAATTTATATTTTTGCCTGTAACATATGCGTCTTGCTTCGGATAAATTTTTTTCTACACGCTGTGTTATTCTCGTCGAAAACATACAAATCGACTTATTACTTAAAGAAAAACGATTTCAAAACAAATAGTTATGGCCGCTCGAAGTCTGCTCGATGGTAGACGTAATATTCTTATGACAGATTTTTATGATTATTATTATTTTTTAACGTCTGTTAACGACGAAAAAAATAATGATAGGAATATAATATTAAAAAATATAAATGTCCAACTAACGTTATGATATTTTTTTCGTAATTTTTAAAATTTTGATGCTTTCGATGAAATTTATACAAATTTTGATACTCTGGATGTAAATTTTCGAAAAAAATAATTCTAAATTTTTCTTTACAATTAATTTATTTTAATTTTATTTCGTTAAAATAACTAAACTAAATAAAAAAAAATCAAAACATAACTAATTAAAACTTAAAACAAACTAATAAAATAAACCAAAGAAACCAAACCAAACCAACCAAACAAAACCCAACCACCCAAACCCGCGGGCCCCACAAGGCCAAATTCCGCCAACACTGTTGGCTGAATTTGTGACACGTTCGTTTTTTTTTGTTTTCCGCCAACACTGTTGGCAGACTATGTCTTTATTTCAAAATTACCCAAACTTATTTCGTTTACATGAATTTAATATAAATTTATTTTGCTACAGTAAATTTTCTGAATTGACTACCAAATGCTTATAACTATCTTACAATCCTCCCTCCCCCTGCTATATGGACCACATCCGGTCCCACATTTTTCTCCAATGAACGACTGTCACATGGCGTTCATGCCACGTGACGGCCATTCGGACAGCCACCAGATCCCACCTCTTTTCCCTCCTCCAATGGACGGACGTCACGTGGTGGTTGTAAGAGGGTTGTACACATTTGGTTGTAGTCATAGCATAGTCCTATAAAATATTGTTTGAGATTTCAAAAAAAATCTATTTCTGCATCCAATACAATTTAATATGGTCAAATAACTCAACTCAAACGAAATCGTTTCCGAAATTGGCAGAAATACTTCAAATGCAATTCTTGACCAGAAATTTAAAAAAGAAAACACATCTAAAAAGAGCTCATAAATATATCTAACAAATTTCACATAAGATCTAAAATAGTATTTTTTTGAGGCACACACAAAAATTGCCTTATATCTTTTAGTGGATTCCATCTATAATATGGTTGGGTCTCTTTCACGAACAGTTGTACAGAAAAAGAAGAAGTATGCACATAAAATGGAAGTTGTACATAATAAACATTATGAGCCAAACATATTTATTTTATATTTTTTAATCACCATAATTGGACGACACAAGTAGGAGGCTGACAGCTACGAGTAGACAGAGACAAATCTAGAATTTGATTGCAAAAGTAGGCAACATGGGCAAGTTAATACTGCTTTATGGCTCCCGCGGGAAACAGGCCTCCGTGTGACGTGACCGGCCCGCATTGGAGGAAAATTTTGGGTGTGGGCTCGAAAGATTGCAAGGGGAGGGTGTTTGGGCCAATGGCCGGAGGCACGTAGGCGGGGCCTGGCCGGGGGGCTATTAAGTGTTTTTGCAAGTCAAGAGAGAGACTGTCAAAAGATAACCTCCATGGCTCGGTCGACACCTAAGGTGGCTCAATTTAAAAAAATTTAAAACAATATGTGCATGTTTTCACACTAGAAAATTAAAATTTGCCACGGAACATCAAAACATAAATGGGGTGTCTTGAAATTCTATATTTCCGAAAATAAAATTTTTGGTAATTATATTTTTTAGAAATTTATATTTTGGTGACTATATATTTTCGAAAAAAACTATATAAAAAACTGAAAATAAAAATTATAAAACTGAGAAAAAAAACAAAAAACAACAACAAAAAATCTTTCAAAAATTAAAACAACAAAAATAATTCTTAAAAAACAGAAAAAGTTTAAAAAAATGAAAAAAAATCTTCAAAAAATGAAAAAAGGTTAAAAAACTTGAAAAAAAAACCAATAAAACCTAAAAACATCTTAAAAATGAAAAAAAAAAACTTTAAAAAAATAACCTTAAAATGAAAAAAGATAAAAAAAAGAAAAATTAAAAAGTGTAGAAAAAAAAACAACAAGAACAAATTTTTCTTCCCAGAGAAAAAATATATATACCCTCCTATTTTTAAGTAATAAGATTTCTATATTTTGTAGGTAAATTGTTTATCCAGTTATTCTCAAATTCCAAAAATAAATTTTTATAATCTAAACCAAATATAGAAAAAAAAAAATTCATAAATTTATCCAAGAATAAAAATAAGCTCCGTGTACCAAACACCCTAAAAAATAGGGAGCCAAAATGGGTAATGAAGCGAGGGATCAATGAGGTCCAAATCACAAGCCAGCGTTGCACATGGTGTTTCATATGATTTCAGTTGATAAGGGAGCAAGAATAATGAAATGTAATAGATTGACTAGGGACCGAGACTGACATTATAAACAACTATTACCATAGTTGAAAGAGGCTCACAGACAATGGGTCCCAAGGACCTTTAAAGAAAATGCAAGACAGAGAGGAAAGAGTATAAAATAACTCTTCATGCTAAGGAACGGGTCCATACACTCAAGGGTACAAATATGTGTCCATAATTATTTGCACTTCAATTCGTGTCAAAATCAACAACATAGAAAGTGCAAGTGTTAGAAGTCCCAGACACTACACTAGAAACCGAATGTTGTGATATGATTCGACGGCTAAATATTTATATAATTCCGATATGTCTCAGCAGATCTAATATCCACTTCGTGGAGAGTTGGACTCGCGGAGCTGAATCATCGTAAGGTCTCAAATCTTCTATCCACTTAAAATAATACACCAAATGATATTTGAAACTGGGTTGATTCTATAGAGCATTGAAAAGAAAGTCTAAGTTCCGAAGTTGAAAAGTCATTCAACCAGTTTTGATTCAAGTAATATTTAATAGATGTCAAAGTCAACTATAGTCTTATTCTAAATTGGTCTAACAAAATGAAATAATAGTCTTATTCTAAATTGAAATAAATTCCATTTCTACAATCAATATGGTCAAATAACTCAACCCAAACGAAATTGCCTTCGAAATTGACCAGAATTAGTATATATTCAACTCTTGACCAGGGTCATAAAAGAAAATAAATACCTCTAGACAAATAACTCAGTAATAAGGCTTTCTTGTCAGAGTGCCTGTAACTTCTCAATATTTTGTTCAAATTCCCTATAACATTTCAAATCTTTTCAAAATTGTGCAGATGGTTAAGGATTAAATGTTTATATAAGAGAAAATTTGAGTCGCACCCAACATTATTTACCTATATTCAAGGTACATCCCAGTATTTTACCATAATGTACAAATTTTTTCACTTTTAACAAAAACCGTCTCTAATTAACTATTAACGCGTTTGGCCATATTTTAAGACAAAAATATCCTTTTTGTCTTCTTTCCATCACCATCTCAACCAGATGACCCCCCTCCGACGCAGGGGGGGGGGGGGGGGGGAGAGGAGGCAACGAGCTCCCCCTCCCTCCACAGCACCGCCACACCACAGCGAGCTCCCCGCCGCAGCGCTCCTCACCTTTACGCCGCCTCACCACGGCGAGCTCCCCGCCGCAGCACTCCCCACCTCTACGTCCCCCCCCCCCCCCCCACACCACGTCGAGCACACCCCCGACGAGCTCCAAACCTACACCCCGGTGAGCTTCCCCCTCCACAACGTCGCCTCACCACGACGAGCTCCCCCGCGCAGCGCTCTCCACCTCTGCGCCCCCCCCCCCCCCCCCCAACGAGCACCCCCGACGAGCTCCAAACCTATACCCCGGTGAGCTCCCCCCTCCACAACGCTGCCTCACCCCGGCAAGCTCCCCGCCGTAGCGCTCCACCCCCTCTACGCGTGTCCCCCACGTCGAGCACGCAGTGAGAGTGACCTCGATGAGCGACCCTCCCCCCCTCCCCGGTGCGGAGGAGGAAAGAGAGGAGGGAGTCGTCTGCCCGCGAGCGCCGGCCGGCCGGCCGAAGGAGGAGGAGAGGGGGGGGTGTCGGTTGGCTGTGGGCGCCGGAGGAGGGAAGGGGACGAGAGGGGGAAGGGGGGGGGGGGGGGGGGGGGTTGAGAGGGAGGAGAGGAAATGATATTTTCGTCCGAATTTATGGGTCAAAGCTGTTGACCGTTAATAATAGATACTTTCCGTCAAAAGTGGAAGAGTTTGTACATTATAGTAAACCACTGTAATGCACCTTAAAATAGACTAAATAATGTGGGATGCGACCCAAATTTTTCTTTATATAATTTCAATACGTTCTCGCATATGTAATGCCCATTTTACAAAGAGTTAGATTCATAGAAGTGTATAAAAACACTATTCCTCTTCCTCACTTCGTTAGGTATAATTCTTTTATCTGCTTAAGATAACACACCAAACGAGTTCGCACCCAGGTTTATACAATACCACGTTAAAATTATGGCGATAAATACGGACAAAGAAAATGTCTATTTTTTCGAAATTGCCCACAACAGGTGAATTCAAGTATTATTTAATAGATGTCTCGTGTCAGAAGCTATAGATTTCCGAGTAAACAAAAGGCTAATTTGCAACTTAAATATCATTAGATTTCACATTATTGCAAATTGCTAAAATGAACTTTCATATTTTGCAACTTACCACCATAAACTTTCAAGTTCACATGTTAATACAATGAAATATCATTTCTTTTGCAAATCATCATAGCAATTTTTGCCGTGAAAGTTCATGGTTTTTTCTTGCAAAATAGTCTAAAGTGTAAAATATTGATCGAGGTTTCAGAAACTTCCAAGTTCTACATCCAAAACAATTATTAAATAACTCAACTCATACGAAATTGCCTGGCCAGAAATACTAGAAATTCAATTCTTCACCAGGAAAACGCGTCTACAAAAATTAGGCACAAATAAGTCAATAATAGAACTTTCTTATAACGGCAACTGTAACTTATCAAATATTATTCTAGATCCCTATGACTTTATATAATATGGTCACCGTGTCGTGTCGGACACGTATCGGAAACATCACGACACTCCCAAATATACCCCGACACACCAAAATAAGATGTCAGGTGTGCTATAACTTTCAATTTTACCCCATAGGGATCTAGAGTAATTTTAGAAAGTTTGAGGGACCGACCAAAACAAAAAGAAAAGGCAAAACTTTGTAGATAAAATAATCACCTCCAAACAACAATCAAACAAGTTCCAAAAAAATCATACAAATCATACAAAAAATATTCTAGATCCCTATTAGCTTTTTATAATATGGGCAAGGGGACTATGAACCGTGTCGTATCGGACACGTATCAGAAACATCACGGGCACTCCCAAATATATCCGGACACGCCAAAATAAGGTGTCATGTCATTGTATCATAGTGCTATAACTTTCCATTTTACCCCCATAGGAATCTAGATCAATTTTAGAAAGTTTTGAAGGACCGACGAAAGAATAAGCAATCTGAAAGAAATTAAAACACATCTATTGCAAAAGAAAATTGTAGATAAAATAATCACCTCCACACAACAATCAAACAAATTCCAAAAAAAAAAAAAAAAAAGACGATCATAAAATCTTTAAAAAAATATATAAAAAAAATCACCTCTAAGTCCTGCGTTATTCACAACCGCGTCGATCCACCCGAACTTGCTCCACGCCGCTCCCACCGCCTCCTCGATCTTCGCCTCCCCCGCGCTCACGTCGATCTCCACCGCCGCTGATCGGACCGGACGAGACGATGGAGGTCCGTTGATCTCCTCGCAGAGCGACTCGAGCCGGTCGGTCCGCCTGGCGGCCGCCACGACGCGGCAGCCGGACCGGGCGAGGTCGAGGCAGAGGCCCCGGCCGATCCCGGCCGACGCGCCGGTGACGAGCACCACCTTCCCTTCTAGATCCTTCCATGGCGCCTCCATCGAGAAGGTTCTAGAAGCTCTCTAAATATTCGTAGGCGATTTTTTCTTTTCTTTTCTAGGGATCGGACAAGGCGAAGATTACATAATATAATTTGGATTAGACGATTGTTTCTTTTCCTAGTTGAAGATGCGCTTTATAAAGACTCTTAGTATATAGTGGACCCCACGGTTGCATGGGCTGCAGTCCTGACCTTATGCGTCCGAATTTTTCCGGTGAAGTGAATTCAAAATGTAACCGCCCAATTGACCTTTCATATATTTTCCAGAAAATTTACCGTAGAGGAATTAATTTTAATAAAATTAATCGTAACAAAATAATTTTTAAAAATAAAAAAATAGTTAAACGTTCTGTTATCTGCGACGGTGAAAAAAATAAAATAAATGACACGTAAAGTGTCACGTAATTGAGGGGGACCCACCTCAATTTTTTTTCGTCAACTACGTTGGCAGAAATTGGGAGGTTAGTTAGGGCCGGCTCAGGTGTGTGGGATGTGGTTTGTTTGGTGGTATGGTTTGATTTGGTTTATGAGTTTTTTTTTGTTTTTGTATGAGTTTGGAATTGTATCTGGGTTTTTGAATTGGTATTGAAAGTATTTTTTTATATTTGGGTTTAGAGAACATTTATTTATTTTAAACAAACATAAAAATATTTATTTTTTGTTTTTAAAAATAGAGATAGATTTATTTTTCGAAATAGATTTTGATTTAAAATATATTTTTTTGTTTTTAAAATAAAGATAAATTTATTTATTTTAATCAAACATAAAAATAATTTATTTTTCAAAACAAATATAAAAAATAATCTATTGTAGGAAATAAATATATATTTAAAACATAAATTATTTTTTAGATTATTTTAAAAAATAAATTATTTTCTTTAAAAAACAAAAAATCTGCATGATTGTGTTTATATCTAATTTAAATATAACAGAAAAATTAAATTATATTTTTCCGATTATATATAGAGAGAGAGCTTCTCCTACGGAAATAACTTACGAGACAAAATGTACGTGATCAAAAAATATTCGTATGTTTTTCTTATAAATTTATTTCTCTTTCAAAAAAATAAGACTTATCTATCAAATTATTTTGTCAAAAATAAAGATAATTAAAAAATAGAGATAGATAGATTTATTTTTTTGTTTTTTAAAATAGATATAGATATATTCTTTTCAAAACAAACATAGATGTTTAGATCTCAATATTGGTATGTTGTGGTTCTATCTCAATATTTGTATGTTTTGGTTTAAAAAGAATAAATCTATGTTTGTTTTTAAAAAAATAAATCTATATCTATGTAAACAAAATCTTTCTATCTCTATTTTTTTAAATTATTTTTATTTTTGACAAAATAAATTGATAGATATGACTCTTTTTTTTGAAAGCAAAATAAATTTATAAGAGAAACATACGAATATTTTTTGATCATGTACATTTTGTCCCGTAAGTTATCCGTAGGAGGAGCTCTCTCTATATAATCGAAAAATATAATCTGATTTTTTCTGTTATATTTAAATTAGATATAAACACAACCATATAGATTTTGTTATATTTAAATTTAAAATATAAGAGTTTTTTTAAAGAAAATAACTTATTTTCTAAAATGATCTAAAAATTAATTTATGTTCTAAATATATATTTATTTCCTACAATAGATTATTTTTTAGATTTGTTTTAAAAAATAAATTATTTTTATGTTTGTTTAAAATAAATAAATTTATCTATATTTAAAAAAACAAAAAATAAATCATTTAAATCCAAATCTATTTTGAAAAATAAATCTATCTCTATTTGAAAAAAATAAATATATTTTTATGTTTTGTTAGGTCTCAGACCCAGAATACTGGAGAACGGGGGCTCACAAAGCCAGCTAGCTTCGTATACCCGAGTACCCAGTTCCCCAAAATACGGTCACAGTTATGAATAGACATGGAGGGTTAATACTACAAATCATCAATCAACCTAGGTTAAGCAATCCTAGTGTCTCAATCACAAGCAAAAAAAATCACAATATACAAAAAAAAATATGATAATCAGAAGCAAAATAGTAAAGCGTCACAAACTATATATACATAGCTGATCATGAAACTAGTAATACAAAATGAAGAACTAGCAAGAGTGATAGTCATAAATGATCAACTCTAGTTATAGTCTAAAATATGATAATCATGTCATACCCAGTAGGTGATATAACAAGTCCAAAATATGAGCTAATATGTGCTCGGGGCTAAACGCCACAAAAGAATATGTACAATAAGCGGGTGAACAAGATAAGAACACACTCAATCGGTCTAGTGCTCCGTGTGATCACCATTCTCGGGAAGAAATGAAAGATCCTCTAGCTCTGCTACCGGATCTGGCCAAGCAAAATCAGTGGGGTCAGAGCCCAAATAGGTACCACAAATGATGCCAAACTAATGAACTAAAACTAGCAATACAACAAAGATCTACAATATCCTAAGCAACATGTAACTACCAGGTAATATGTAAAGTGTACTGGGAAACAAAAAAATAAACGAAAAACATTGAAAGAAAACTGGATGGGTGACATGTACGGGATTATACAAGGTGAATATATACGGGATTATGCAAGGTGAACAAAAACATATAAATAAACTAGTACAGGTAGCATATACAGTAACTTGGTAAGAAAAATAACGAGGACATAGCTAGTACAATGTCGGGATCATGGCAAAAAAAATATAAGAAACAGTGCATATATATAAAGTAAAAGGGCATACAAGACAATAGACCGGAGTGCACCGCGACGGATCACTGTGTCACGTCCCAGTCCCAAAATATCGAGGGACTAGACACGTGACAATGGCCAGCAGCACACACCGATGGACAAACCCAATTTAATGGATCCATCGGGGCGTACTTAAGTTGTAATACAACAATAAGGGTCTACTAATCTCATCCACAGAAATAAATACATCAATATCAACAAAAGGAAATATAATCAACAAGTCACAAGTAATAAATCGGGGAACAACCCGATAACAAGTCTGATACAATTGTTCATTTAAACAAGAATGTAAATAGCATCAAAAACTGAGTATAGAAGAAACATATACTCAGGAGAAATTCTCGGCAAACACCTCGTCCTCGGTTCCTGGTTCTGCTATAATGTATGCACCTGTTCCTGCTTCTGCTCCTGCTAATGCTCCAGTCCAGTATACCTCGGGATAGATCTCGTCTGCTAATCCTGGGGACATAATCCGGAATCCAGGTCCTCAGGGGACATAGCAAGGTACAAAATAACTCATGCCAAAAATAAATGCAGTGCAGCAATAAATAAAATAATAGGGTAAACTATATAACCAGCTAAGTGATATGCAATATGAGAGCATTAATCATACTCAGGCTGAGACTACTATAGGCTTTGTGTCGGAGAAACCCATATCAGTATTTTCTCGAAGGGACAGTATATGTGTCAAAGATCTGTGTCAGAGTCTAAGACACCTCCAGATAATAATATATATAATATAGTCAGCCTTTGATATGGTAATACTCTCCCCACCCAATGTAATCGCATGTCTCATGTCCATGACGTCTCACGTCCATGTCACGCAGGATCATGACCTCTAACTGATGCAATAAGTCATAATGATAGCTAAGCAGGTATAAAGTATATGTCATAAACCTGTATCCTATACAGAATCACCATGAATATCTCAGAAAGATTCTGTCTCATAAATAGCGTCAGGTGTCCTGGTTATGACGTACTTGATAATGCAAGCACGAGAATGTATAGGATCTCGATATCCATGTCTAGGTGACATTACACAACTCTGCGTACAGTGTTGACACCCGAATATTATTCGGACGCTAAGCAATGTCACACGGTCCTAGGTTAAGCATGTACAATATATAAATAAATCAAGATAACAATATGAAGCAGGTACTGCAAGTTTTGGCAAGGTACACTTGCTTGGGGTTCTAACTCCAACTGTAGCTCTGGTACCAGTAGGATCTGTAGGTACTCCTCCGGTTGCTGAAATAGATATCACCATCAGATTCAGAAAATATTAAATAGCTAAAAACGTCTGTCCATGAGTCCAATTTGGACACAGGGACAAAAATGACAGTTCCTGGTCAAAACGGGGTCTACATGTGGGCCGCTTCGCACCGAAAAATGTGTCAGAGACAATATTCTCCAATTTCGTCAAACTTAGTGTTAACAAGTCCAGAACGACGATACGAACCCAACAGAATCTCCAGAACTGGATTCCGATGAGCCGATCACAAAATCGCCCGTCAAGTGGAGCCGTGGGGCCCACGATACGCGATTTTGTCAACGTTCTCAGAATTGAACCAAACTTGGGTCACATGACCAGCATATTGCTATGAGTCCAATGGCGTAAGTTTTATTTCGATCCGACGTGTGTACACGAAGTTACAACGAGTTCCAGAACAGGACCGATACGGGGCGTTGTCGACGGATACGTGTTGATTCCGGTGTGCACACACATCCAAATTAACTTCTGCAAAATCCCACACGTCCGTATCAATGGCGCGCACCTTTCGGTAAAGTCCGTACACGACAAAGTCGTCCCGTTTGGCGGGGCGCACTCAGTTCAGGAGACAAACATGGTGTTAATTTTTCTATTTTTGGATCGCAGTTTGCGATCGCCACAGGATGCGACACACCGAGCGGGTTACACGGGTATCGAGAGGGCCACGCAGGGTTCGCGTCACAACAGACGAAACAAGAAACGGGGCAGCGAGGAGAGAGAAAATGCTACCTGAACAAGGCTCCGCAGAACTGTGATTTCTCGTGTCCGCGAGGCGACACGACACAGCTAGGGTTTGGTACTGTGTTGAGGATGGGGGCGCCGGGCCTTCGCCGGAGGAGGGGCGTGTGGTGCCCCGTTCCCCCTATTCGGGGAGCGCGGCTAAGAAATACAAGACGGTATCGTTCGATCGGGATAGATTGAATTAAGAACTCGTCCTCGTTATGGATTTGTTTCTTCGGAATCGATTTCCATATTCAGTGGACCGTGCCCCCGGGATCGACTTAGCGGCAGAGTCAGGAGGGACCTCTCCGCTGCATTCTTTTGTTGCCTAGTTTTCGCTGTCGCTTGTTGCTTTCGTGCCTTGAGTTGGATTTCAGATTTGCTTGGGTTTTCTTGAACGATTTCGATGGATTTCATTGCTTTCGTTCTTAGGACTGCACTTCAATTCCGATAATGGAAAGAGAGGAAGAAGTACTGATCAGCTGTCGTGTCAATACAGGTGATCCAGCACTAGGCGTCGCTCAAGCGGACTCCTAAATCACTTCCTTCCTTCCTCCTTCCAACCACTAAAAGTGAGTGGCTACCAACCCGATTAGCTAGCCCTACTTGCTAGTCTTCACATCTAAATCTTGCGTTCGTGCTTGCCCCGATCAAACGATACCAAGTAATAACTAAAAGACATCAAGATAATAAGGGAATAGACTTGGATCTGTATGCTTGTCATTGAAACTTGTGAACGGTTACTTACTACATGCTTGCTTATTCAAAATGTTTACCATATGCATATATACAAGTTAGAATGCTTACTTCTTCTTCTATAAATATGCTATATGTAGAACACCCTTTGCCATGCATCAATTATTCAGGGAGACTATGCAAAATACATCACACAATGCTACATATCCCCTGAATTCATTGCCTCAGCTACATAAATGCAAACTTAACACAAACGCCGTTGATCACGGACAACTTGTGCACAAGGCCTCTCGGTTCCTGCGGACGGTCGCTGGGGCACTGGCGCCGATCCGATCCGGACGGAACCTCAAGATTAGTCTCTCCCATAGGCGGGATGGCGTGCAGCGATACATGTGCCTCCGTCACCTTAGCCTGAGACTAAGACCGTCCATTATGGCATCAAAGCCAGTGATCCCCTCGTATATTTAAACCTGTTGAAACTAACTTGTGTCTTCTTGACAGGGAAGGCAAGGTAAGTATTATGCAGGTGGTTCAGACGGACAGGTAAATGTCACCGAACGGTGACGGGTTATTTCAATAATTCTATATCTATGTCTTGTTGTAAAATGAACTAAGGCAAGATAGAAACCCACGATAAATATGCATGCTTCATTAAAACAACGTGTTGATTGGTATAGTTGGGTTAGCTTGCCTTCACCAGTACGTTTCGATGTACTGACCCTCGTTGAAACAGGTTCCCCGCGCTAGGAGAACCAAGCGAGGAGCAGGAGACAAACCCCCAATCCAGTCCAGCTGTAGGCACGCCTCGACCGTGCCACCTTTGACGCATTTTGAAGAAGAAGCCTTTTGAAGAAGAAGCTAGCCACCAAAGCAACCATGCAGCTTCGTGGCAAGGCAGTCGTTCAGACCCAAGGTCTTATATTTTGAGATGTAGTAAAGGATGTAATGTACAGGACTGCTATCTCATTTTGAGTCAACACTTTTGTAAGCCCACAGAGGCAATCCTTACGACTCAGTTCAAGGATTTTGTAATAGATGTTCATATTATCAATAAAAGAGAACTTTTCCATGTTTCAATCTGTGTTCAATTATCTGCGTACTCTGAATATGTGCTCGCTATGCGAAACAAAAATACTTAGCCTTGTGCGGTGCGCAACCTAGGCCCGCACGGCGGTCACGCCCGGGGGACGACTATCGATTTCACGGAATCGGGGCGTGACATGTTGGTATCAGAGCATAGCTTCAAAGTTCCTTTAATTCATGAACTGGAAAAGTTCCCTTAGCGATGACTCGCCTATGCGAACTCCTGAACTCGTTAAGGCCAAAATGTGATACGTTCATACAATAAGTCCATAATACATTATGATCCTGATCTAAATTATCTCTTTTGAAGGAATGACGCAAGCGCAACCATCAGCGCTAGCACCAGGCGAGCCTCGGACTCAGGAGAGCAGCTCCGGAACATCAGGAAGCTCTCGGAGCCAACGGGGCATGTCTCAAACAGACTCGATCCAACAAGTGGTGCAAATGTTAGCCGAGCAAAGACAGAGGGATGATGCCCGCCAAGCCAAGTTCGAGAGCAACCTAGAGGCCCGGCTCTCAGTCCAACAAAAGCAGGTAGATACCCTGCAACAGCTTGTTCAGACCCTGGCCTCCAACCATTCTGCCGCAACGACAGCTACACCAGTGGAGCAACCAGCGCTTGAAGTCGAACCATCGCCCGTGCCAAGGACGAGGGAAGTGACTACCTTCACCTTTGCAAACTTCAAGAAGGTCTGCAATACGCCATTTAAGGGGACTGAGGACCCAATCGTGGCCCTAGATTGGCTCGCCGAGCTTGAAGATCATTTTTCTCTCCTGGATGTGCCGGAAGACAAGCGCGTCACTTGTGCCAAACTACTGCTTCGCTTCAATGCGCACGACTGGTGGGACGTGCATCGACGATCTCTTCAACTTGGCCATGGAGAGGAGGCGATCGCGTGGACGACCTTTCGTGCCGCGTTTGAGGAGGAGTTTATACCCCCGCCTCTACGACGTCAACGGGAAAATGAGTTCGTTCAGCTCCGGCAGGGCAGTATGACGGTGAAGCAATACTCGGCAGAATTCAACAAACTGGCCAAATTTGCCACCGCTTACCTACCGGACGCAGCGAGTCGTGCCAGACGATTCGAAGGAGGGCTACGTCCTGGCATCCACGGGCACGTATCCGTTCCACAGTATCAGACGATGAGGGAAGTTTTAAACCATGCCCTCTCCCTCGAGCCGCAGTATCCTCACGTTGCCACCGGCGCTGTGCAAACCCCCAATCACAAACGCCAAGGCAACGATAGAGGAAACACAGCTGCAAAGCGCCCTAACAACGGCGGTTCGAAAAAGGGAAACTCGGGGCAACGATGTGATTTCTGTAGGAGGACAGGGCACGTCGAAAGTGAATGTCGCCGGAAGCACGGGTTATGTCTCATTTGTGGAGCTTCCGATCACGCCCTTCCCAACTGTCCAAAGTTCACCGAGCGCCGTCCTCCGCAACAAAATCAGACTCCGGCACCTCAGGCGAATCGAGCGGCGCCTCAGCAAGGGCGTAATCAAGCTCAAGGCCGAGTCTACACCATGACACGGGAAGAAGCATTAGCTTCGGATACCGTCGTGTCAGGTACCTTACTTTTCAATAATATACCTGCTCGTGTTCTATTTGATTCAGGTGCAACGCATAGTTTTATTTCCACAAATTTTGCCGTGGAAAACAATGTAAAAATGACTCCGTTGCACTTAGATTTAAATGTTAGCACCCCCTCTGGTACAAAAATCCCTGTTCGTTCAGTATGCCTAGGTGGTTACATTTGTATTGGGGAGAAGAAGCTGTCGCTCGATGTCTTAGTTCTAGATGTTAGGGACTATGATATCATCTTGGGAATGGACTGGCTAGGCGCATGCGCGGCAACCATTGAGTGTGCAGAGAAGCGAGTCGTTTTTCGTCTGCCCGGAGAAGCCGTGTTCTGTTACACCAGTAGTCCAGCGAACGATGCGACCAAGGCCTGCATGGTGATTTCAGCAAAATCTGCTCGGCGAATGCTCTACACAGGCTGCGAGGGATTTCTAGCATCAGTTCGGGACGCGCGGCAGGACTACGCAAACGTCGAGCCTAATTCCGTTGAGGCGGAGTTCCCCGACGTGTTTCCGAGCGAACTACCCGGCATGCCGCCCGATCGAGAGATTGAATTCACTGTTGACACATTTCCGAACACGCAGCCGATCTCCAAACCTCCATACAGAATGGCCCCTGCAGAGCTAAAGGAATTAAAGTGCCAACTCCAGGAATTGCTAGACCGTGGGTTCATCCGACCGAGCGTATCTCCTTGGGGTGCGCCCGTGCTCTTCGTGAAGAAAAAGGACGGAACTCTACGCCTCTGCATCGACTACAGAGAATTGAACAAGGTCACAATCAGAAACAAATATCCTCTGCCACGAATTGATGACTTGTTCGATCAACTACAAGGCGCAGCAGTATTTTCAAAAATCGATCTTCGCTCGGGTTATCACCAGCTGAAGATTAGGCCCGAGGACACCCACAAAACTGCCTTCCGAACCCGGTACGGTCATTATGAGTTTTCCGTGATGCCGTTTGGACTGATGAATGCGCCTGCAGCATTCATGGACGTTATGAATCGAGTATTTAGACCTTTCATCGATAAATTTGTGGTGGTTTTTATCGATGACATCTTGGTGTACTCGAAGACTAGGGACGAGCACGCAGGACACCTGCGGATGGTGTTGCAAACCCTTCGAGACAACAAGTTGTACGCCAAACTGAGTAAATGTGAGTTTTGGCTAGACAGTATATCCTTTTTGGGCCATGTTATCTCGTCTCAAGGCATCTCAGTTGACCCGAAAAAGGTGGAAGCCATTACACAGTGGAAACATCCGGAATCAGCTAGCGACATCCGAAGCTTTCTTGGACTGGCAGGATACTACCGTCGGTTCATACAGAACTTTGCTAGAATTGCTTCGCCCTTGGCGCAGCTCACACGGAAGGGTGCGAAGTTTACTTGGACGGACGACTGTGAAGCTTCGTTTACGGAGTTAAAGCAGCGCCTCGTCTCCGCCCCGGTCCTCACTTTGCCAAACGGACCGGATGACTTCAAAATATATAGCGATGCATCAGGAAGGGGTCTAGGATGTGTCCTGATGCAGCGCGATAAGGTGATAGCCTACGCGTCTAGACAGCTAAAGCCTCACGAGCAAAACTACCCAACGCATGACCTCGAGCTTGCCGCGGTAGTGTTTGCATTGAAGCTGTGGCGTCACTATCTTTATGGCGTGCCGTGCGAAATCTATACAGATCATAAGAGCCTGAAATATTTGTACACTCAAAAAGATTTGAATCTTCGGCAGCGGCGATGGCTCGAACTCCTAAGCGACTTCGATCTCATGATCAGATACACGCCTGGTAAGGGAAATGTCGTAGCTGACGCACTGAGTCGAGTGTTTGCAGGAAGTTTGGCTATTGATGATAGGCTGCGCCGGGATCTTGAATCATTGGGCATTACTTTGAAAATCAGATACACAAAGTGGGCGCAAGTATCACAACTGCGCCTCGAACCCGACTTGTTACAACGAGTAAAGACCGCTCAGAAGGACGACCCGTTCCTGCAAAAGATTCATGCCCTTATCTCAGCAGGGAAGGCGTCCGACTTTGCGGTAAGCACGGACGGGATGCTTCGAGTGAAGGGAAGACTGTGCGTTCCAAGCGACGCGGCCCTCAGGGAAGAGATACTACGGAAGCCCACTATTCTAGCTATACTTCTCATCCGGGTAGCACAAAGATGTATCAGGATCTTCGTACGACGTTTTGGTGGCACGGCTTGAAAAAGGATGTGGCGCAGTTTGTGTCGCATTGCATGGCTTGTCAACGAGTAAAGGCCGAACACCAGAAACCAGGCGGAGAACTACAGAGCCTTGCTATTCCGGAGTGGAAATGGGATGATATAACGATGGATTTTATCGTTGGTTTGCCGAGGACGCAACGGGGACATGATGCAGTCTGGGTTATCGTCGATCGACTCACCAAGTCAGCTCACTTTCTGCCTATCAAATCTACTTGGAGTGCCGACCGCCTGGCTCAGATATATCTCAACGAAATCGTTCAACTCCATGGCGTGCCAGTAACCATAGTCTCCGATCGGGATGGTCGATTCATATCACGTTTCTGGGGAAGCCTGCAGTCAGTAATGGGGACGAAGTTGAAGTTTAGCTCCGCCTACCATCCACAGACCGACGGCCAAACCGAACGTGTCAACCAGATCCTCGAAGACATGTTGCGACTCTGCGCTTTGGACTTGAAGACGAGTTGGGACCTTCATCTACCTTTAGCTGAATTTGCTTACAACAATAGTTATCAATCAAGCATTCAAATGGCGCCGTATGAGGCGTTATACGGGCGGAAGTGTAGATCTCCTATCTGCTGGGACGAAGTTGGAGAACGGCAAGTACTTGGCCCTGAGCTCGTGGAGCAGACCGTCCAGAAAGTTCGGCTGATTCGGGATAGATTGAAGGTAGCTCAAAGCCGCCAAAAGAGCTACGCGGACACACATCGAAGACCGCTAGAGTTTCAAGTAGGCGACCGAGTATTCCTCAAGGTCTCGCCCATGCGAGGAGTCAGCAGGTTCGGAGCAAGAGGAAAGCTGAGTCCGAGATTTGTCGGCCCGTTCAAAATACTAAAGCGGGTTGCCTCAGTTGCGTATCAGATTGCTCTACCACCATCCCTATCCGACGTACACGATATATTCCATATTTCACAGCTTAGGAAATATGTATACGACCCGAGCCATGTGGTAGACCTGGAACAACTGAACCTTCAAGCCGACTTGACGTACGTAGAACAGCCTGTGCAAATTTTGGATAGAAAAGAAAAGCTGCTTCGGACTCGTTCGGTTCCTCTCGTGCGCATGCTTTGGCGGAATCACTCTGTCGAAGAATCTACTTGGGAACTTGAATCCGAAATGAGGGAAAGGTTCCCCTCATTATTTCCTAGGGGTAGGTTCTATTCCTTAAGTTTCGGGACGAAACTTCCAATTAGTTGGGTAGGATGTGGTGCCCCGTTCCCCCTATTCGGGGAGCGCGGCTAAGAAATACAAGACGGTATCGTTCGATCGGGATAGATTGAATTAAGAACTCGTCCTCGTTATGGATTTGTTTCTTCGGAATCGATTCCCATATTCAGTGGACCGTGCCCCCGGGATCGACTTAGCGGCAGAGTCAGGAGGGACCTCTCCGCTGCATTCTTTTGTTGCCTAGTTTTCGCTGTCGCTTGTTGCTTTTGTGCCTTGAGTTGGATTTCGGATTTGCTTGGGTTTTCTTGAACGGTTTTGATGGATTTTATTGCTTTCGTTCTTAGGACTGCACTTCAATTCCGATAATGGAAAGAGAGGAAGAAGTACTGATCAGCTGTCGTGTCAATACAGGTGATCCAGCACTAGGCGTCGCTCAAGCGGACTCCTAAATCACTTCCTTCCTTCCTCCTTCCAACCACTAAAAGTGAGTGGCTACCAACCCGATTAGCTAGCCCTACTTGCTAGTCTTCACATCTAAATCTTGCGTTCGTGCTTGCCCCGATCAAACGATACCAAGTAATAACTAAAAGACATCAAGATAATAAGGGAATAGACTTGGATCTGTATGCTTGTCATTGAAACTTGTGAACGGTTACTTACTACATGCTTGCTTATTCAAAATGTTTACCATATGCATATATACAAGTTAGAATGCTTACTTCTTCTTCTATAAATATGCTATATGTAGAACACCCTTTGCCATGCATCAATTATTCAGGGAGACTATGCAAAATACATCACACAATGCTACATATCCCCTGAATTCATTGCCTCAGCTACATAAATGCAAACTTAACACAAACGCCGTTGATCACGGACAACTTGTGCACAAGGCCTCTCGGTTCCTGCGGACGGTCGCTGGGGCACTGGCGCCGATCCGATCCGGACGGAACCTCAAGATTAGTCTCTCCCATAGGCGGGATGGCGTGCAGCGATACATGTGCCTCCGTCACCTTAGCCTGAGACTAAGACCGTCCATTATGGCATCAAAGCCAGTGATCCCCTCGTATATTTAAACCTGTTGAAACTAACTTGTGTCTTCTTGACAGGGAAGGCAAGGTAAGTATTATGCAGGTGGTTCAGACGGACAGGTAAATGTCACCGAACGGTGACGGGTTATTTCAATAATTCTATATCTATGTCTTGTTGTAAAATGAACTAAGGCAAGATAGAAACCCACGATAAATATGCATGCTTCATTAAAACAACGTGTTGATTGGTATAGTTGGGTTAGCTTGCCTTCACCAGTACGTTTCGATGTACTGACCCTCGTTGAAACAGGTTCCCCGCGCTAGGAGAACCAAGCGAGGAGCAGGAGACAAACCCCCAATCCAGTCCAGCTGTAGGCACGCCTCGACCGTGCCACCTTTGACGCATTTTGAAGAAGAAGCCTTTTGAAGAAGAAGCTAGCCACCAAAGCAACCATGCAGCTTCGTGGCAAGGCAGTCGTTCAGACCCAAGGTCTTATATTTTGAGATGTAGTAAAGGATGTAATGTACAGGACTGCTATCTCATTTTGAGTCAACACTTTTGTAAGCCCACAGAGGCAATCCTTACGACTCAGTTCAAGGATTTTGTAATAGATGTTCATATTATCAATAAAAGAGAACTTTTTCATGTTTCAATCTGTGTTCAATTATCTGCGTACTCTGAATATGTGCTCGCTATGCGAAACAAAAATACTTAGCCTTGTGGGTGCGCAACCTAGGCCCGCACGGCGGTCACGCCCGGGGGACGACTATCGATTCCACGGAATCGGGGCGTGACAGGGCGGCTCGGCGGAGGCGGAGCTGACCGGGGACGGCGCTGGTGGCGGATACGGCGGCTGCTCGGGGTCTTCTCTCCCGGCTCGTGTCGAGCGGACCGCTACTGCTGCTGCTGCTGGCGAGGTCGACCGGAGATCAGGGCGGCGTCGTGGAGGCTGGTGGAGGCAGAGGAGACGTAGGGAAGGCCGAGGTCATCGGGGACAACGGGGAGGCAGGGGGTCGCGGGGCTGAGGCTGCGGTGAAGGGGGTGACCGACTGTGGAGTTCGACGGCGGAGGTCGGGGGTTTTATAGGGATGAGGGGCCGTTGGGGAAGGTGACTCGGCGGGGGGGGGGGGGGGGGGGTGGAAGAGACGGCGGCGGCGGTTGCGGGGGAGCCGGAGTGGCGCTGGGGAGCGATCGCGGGGAAGCCGGAGGGCCACGGCGGGTCGGCCAGCGGCGGGGAGACGAAGGGATTCATCGGGGTCGGGTTAGGGTTTCTGATGGGTCGGGTCGGGTCGGGTCGGGTAGGGTCACGCCCCAGTCCCAAAATACCGAGGGACTAGACACGTGGCAATGGCCAGCAGCACAGACCGATGGACAAACCCAATTTAATGGATCCATCGGGGCATACTTAAGCTGTAATACAACAATAAGGGTCTAGATATACTAATCTCATCCACAGAAATGTATACAACAATATCAGAATCATAAAGCAAGATCAATCTCAATAAAATATAAACTCGGAAAAATAGCCCGATAATGAGTCTGATACATCTGTCAAGATACAAGAATGAAGATAACCACAGCAAATACTGAGTATGGAAACAGTATATACTCAGAAGATACCCTCGATGATCGCTCGTCTAATGGATCTGGTACTTCTCCAGTGCCTTCTCCTGATAATGCTCCTGCTTCGTATACCTCGGGATAGATCTCGTCTGCTAACCCTGGGGACATAATCCGGATCCAGGTCCTGTCACGACCCGCACCCGGATATTCGGGCACGAGTGCGTGGGCACGTCCAGCCTACGTCGCAGTGTCGGCGGTAGTACGCTGTCTAGGTCATTTTCTGGGATCAATAAATATCTATCTCATCCACAATAATAAAAAAGCAAGAATAATCACAGAAAATAGGAATGCTAAGATTTCAAATGAATAAATGTGATATACAAATCCATAGTTTAAAACAGAATCCAGAAGATAAATCGGGGACAAATCCGAGTATTATGCTGAAAAGGAAAAACTAGCTAACTGGCTACTACTCCTCAAAGGTAGTCTCCTGAGTGGGAACCGGCTTCTCAACTGTATCATCTGCTACCTCATATGGGCCATAAAAGGTGGGGGCAAAGTTCTCATCATCGCCTAAAACAACGGATCCAGTCAGAAAAGGAGCAAAGTACACAATGCACAACAAGATTTAAACTAAATATTTGTGACAGGTAGAAAAGAACTGACTAAGCATCATGTTGAGATTATGCATAAATAAATAGTGAAATTAACTGAGAAATAATGCTATAAATCAGGACTATAAGTAAAACATGATTAATTGCTATAAACCAGGAATATGAGTAAAACAGGAATAAAATGTGACAGAAAATGTAACTGTAACAAGACAACAAGAACTGCAACACGACAAGAAACTATGTGCGTGAACTTGTGTATTTAGAATACATAGTTGGCATGTAGGGGGTTATAAGGCTAATCAGGCCGTCATAGACGACTATCAGACATGAATAATCGAGTATCAGGCTGATGGTACAGTCGCGTACCAACAGCTAGCAGTCACGACAGGGGGAAGGGTAAACTACATGCCTCCTAGTATTCTCCCACCCGACACGAAAAGCAAGACATGAAATACAATATTCAAGATATGAAATCCATTAT
This sequence comes from Iris macrosiphon, assembly GCA_036927795.1. NCBI lineage: Eukaryota > Viridiplantae > Streptophyta > Magnoliopsida > Asparagales > Iridaceae > Iris > Iris macrosiphon. The sequence continues at coordinate 183,149,698 of JAYESA010000004.1, forward strand.
TCTAACACTATGTGTAACAACCAAGGGTACTAGTAGAGCAAGGAATTAATTATCATAATATAAAGATTAAACTTGAAGTGCAGGTACTTGTCTGATGTTTGGATCCAATTACAGTTGTGTGTCTCGGGGAAATTTCTAGAATTGTGTCCAGATGCTAAAATAAATATTACCATCAGATCCAAAAAATATCAATCAGCTAGAAACGCCTGTCCTTGAGTCCAATTTGGAGATAAGGGCAAAAACAGTAATTTTGGGTCAAAACGGGGTCCGCATGTGGGCCCGCTTTGCACCGAAAAACATGTCAGGTTTAAAGGTCTCCAATTTTACCAAACTTAGTGTCAACAGGTCAGGAACGATGATACGAACCCAACGGAACTTCCGGAATTGGATTCCGATGAGCGATCACAAAATCGCCCGTCGAGTGGGGCTTATGGAGCCACGACACGCGATTTCGTCAACGTTCTCAGAATCGAACCAAACTTGGGTCACAGGACCAGCGTATCGCTACGAGTCTGATGGTGCAAGTTTCGTTTCGATCCGACGTGTGTACAGGAAGTTAGGACGTGAAACAGAAAAGGCGGATACGGGGCGGTGTCTGCGGATACGCGTTGATCCCGGTGTGCACGCACACCCGAATCGGCTTCCACGAAATCTCACACGTCCGTATCAACGACGCGCACGTATCTGTGAAGACCGCGCGTGACCAAGTCGTCCCGTTTGGTGGGGCATACCCAGTTCCGGGGTGAATCGAATTGATATTTTTTCTGTTTTTGGATCGCGGTGTGCGATCACCACAGGACGCGATGCCCCGAGCGGTTTATCCGGGCACCGAGAGGGTCATACAGGCTTCGCAACACAATTTACGGAATTGAAAACGGAGATACGGGGTGCGAGATACGAGTACCTGAACTGGGCTCTTCGAAACGAGATTTCTCGTGTCCGTGTCGTATCCGACACGATACAGGCTGTCCGACACGAAGAATTAGGGTTAGGGTTTGGGTTCTGAACTCCGACGAGGGGAGCCCGGCCGGAGGAGGGTGCGCCGCTGCGGGGGAGGCCGGCCGTGGGCTGGGCGGGTGTTGCGTGGCCGCGGGCGGCGGCTGCCGGGGCGGCGCAGCCGCTGCTGCTATTCGACGCCGGAGGGGAGGAGAAAGGAGGAGGAGAGGGGAACGGCGGCTCACGGCGGGGCGGGCGAGGTGGCTCACGGCGGGGCTGGGCGAGGCGGCTCACGGCGGGGCGTGGAACGGGACGGCGGAGGAAGGGGCTGGCCGGAGAGGCTCGACGAGGGGGGGGGGGAGTTTAAAGGCCAGGCGGAGGAGGGGCAGCCTGGTGAGGCGGGGGAAGTGGTCATCGTGGCGCGGCGGCCGCGGGCGGCGGCGCCGGACGCGGGGGGGGAGAACGGGTCTGGGGGAGAGTGGGGGTGCGGGTTTCGGGTGGCGGGTCGGGTTCGGGTGGACCCGACCCGACCCGTTAAGGCGGGCGGGCCGAGCGGGTGGGCCGGGCTGAGAGTTGGGCCGCGGGCCGGGCCGGTTAATGGGCCGAGAATAATAATAATAATAATAATAATAATAATAATAATAATAATAATAATAATAACAATAATAATAATAATAAATATTAAATATTTTAAGGTAATTTAAAAATAGGTCCGGGGTCCAATAAATTCCAGAAAAATTATCCTAAGTCCAGTTTTCCATTTTACACCCAAAAATATTATTTCCATAATATTTTAATGTTATTTATTATCAATTAAAAATTATGTAATAATTCAAAACCCTGAATTTAATTACAAAAAATTTCCAGAAAATTCCAGAAATTTGCGAAAAATCCAATTTTTAATATTTTTTGAAAAATCAGGGTCTTACAATCTACCCAACTTATAAAAATTTCGTCCTCGAAATTTAAAATTAAGCCATAATCTGTTAATCCTTCATGTACATAAACCAAGTCAATCGCAATCTCCTTGCGACAATTAAATCCTAGTCTTATCCACTGCAATCACTTCAAGGTTAAGATGACTACTGTTCCAATCAGAAATTCAACCTATGGTTATTACTTCTTACTTTCTCAAATTGTCCACAGGCAATTTTAAATTAAGTCCATCTACCACCTTCAAGATTTGCATATGCTTATAAATTTACCTCATGATTCTAATTATCATAATTTCTTCTGGAAGTAATTCGAGTCCAGTAGTATTCCCATTCACACTTGTACGCTTCAACTTTTTAAATTCCATTCTCATCCCTAATATTCCAGCTAGTTAGTCCAACCATCAAATTTTAATTTTTAATTCAAATCATCAAATTGAAAAATAATTTAAATGTAGTCCACCAATGTTCGAGTCTGAAATTCTATAATTTTATCCTCTAAATTCAAATTGATGATTTTACCTTCATTATTCAAAATTTAAATCATGTTCCTAAGGTGTAACTATTGGGTCCTCGATATCAATTCATTAATCATCTTAGTCACTCCTCTAAATTTTCAAAATTAGAATGGATTGAATATCTCCCAATCTAATCTTACTCGGTCACAATCTTAAAGAAAAATCCTCTCGAGTTGACAGTGCACTGCTACCCAACTTAGAATTTTATCCATCCATCACAAAAGCTATATACCTTAAGAAAATATTCCTTAATATGTTTACTCGTGTCATTCAATCCTCGAAACTTCAACGCCGATCATATCACATATGATATGTCCTCAATTACGAAAGGTTAATCCTCAAGTATGTGATCGGCCTATGTGGCATATCTAGTACTATCTATGTACCAAACTTATAACAAGCACGAGATTTCGTCTTTCCGTAATAGGGAAGACGGAGATCAAAGAGTTCAAGGGTGAGATGATAGAACAGAAGTATCGGGATCAAGGCGTTTAAAGAATTTAAATGGGAATTGTCAAACGATTGTGGATTGAATCCTATCTTGGTAATTCCTATTCACATGCTCGTATTAATACAGTTATGCTCAGACATGTCTAGGGCAGGTATACTTGTCTACTAATTACTACATCTCTCAATCCACGTAAAGTATTATTTCGAAGGGCGAATCAAGCGCACTATGGTTGATCAGACCGTAAATCACTGATTCTGAAATGTATTATTGTGGGCCTCCCCAATAATACACTTATCATGAACAAGCTCGATAAAGAGTAAGCTTACAAAACTAGGCTATAAAATAGCAGCATAAGTCAAGTACAGCAAAATTAAGTGCGCTAGATGATGATAAAAGGAGGTAAAATTATTTAAGTTCACAAAATAACACACAATAAGCACATAACAAAAGACTCTACAATAATTATCAAATATAAAAGCATACCAGGTTATTAGCAAGTTTAAAATTTCTAGGTTGGGGCTGAGGTCACGAACCAATAGGCACGAGCTAAACAATACTAGAAACGGCAGCAAAAATCACTTACGTGCATTAGCTACTCCAGGAGTCTGTGCGTTCTCCACGGTTATGCTGGTAGAGCATCTCGTGGTGATCTTGTAGGAACCTCGTCACTTGCTGGTAGATCCTTTATTCTGCATCCAAAATAAACGATAAGGACGCACAGGAATCAAGGCAGGATGCAAGTCAAGAAATTAATTCAAATCCGAGATAGATGTCAAGAACGATTCAAGCAAGTAGATGAGATCCTAAACTTATCCTTATCTTATTGCAGGCCTGTTCGGTCCCGAAGTTGAAACCGAACAATTTAGTCGTTGACCTGCATGGGCCACCACAAAAATGTGTCACAACCCGCACCCGGATATTCGGGCACGAGTGCGTGGGCACGTCCAGCCTACGCCGCAGTGTCGGCGGTAGTACGCTGTCTAGGTCATTTTCTGGGATCAATAAATATCTATCTCATCCACAATAATAAACAGGCAAGAATAATCACAGGAAATAGGAATGCTAAGATTTCAAATGAATAAATGTAATATACAAATCCATAGTTTAATACAGAATCCAGAAGATAAATCGGGGACAAACCCGAGTATTATGCTGAAAGGGAAAAACTAGCTAACTGGCTACTACTCCTCAAAGGTAGTCTCCTGAGTGGGAACCGGCTTCTCAACTGTATCACCTGCTACCTCATATGGGCCATAAAAGGTGGGGGCAAATTTCTCATCATCGCCTAAAACAACGGATCCAGTCAGGAAAGGAGCAAAGTACACAATGCACAACAAGATTTAAACTAAATATTTGTGACAGGTAGAAAAGAACTGACTAAGCATCATGTTGAGATTATGCATAAATAAATAGTGAAATTAACTGAAAAATAATGCTATAAATCAGGACTATAAGTAAAACATGATTAATTGCTATAAACCAGGAATATGAGTAAAACAGGAATAAAATGTGACAGGAAATGTAACTGTAATAAGACAACAAGAACTGCAACACGACAAGAAACTATGTGCGTGAACTTGTGTATTTAGAATACATAGTTGGCATGTAGGGGGTTATAAGGCTAATCAGGCCGTCATAGACGACTATCAGACATGAATAATCGAGTATCAGGCTGATGGTACAGTCGCGTACCAACAGCTAGCAGTCACGACAGGGGGAAGGGTAAACTACATGCCTCCTAGTATTCTCCCACCCGACACGAAAAGCAAGACATGAAATACAATATTCAAGACATAAAATCCATTATTCTAACACTACGTGTAACAACCAAGGGTACTAGTAGAGCAAGGAATTAATTATCACAATATAAAGATTAAACTTGAAGTGCAGGTACTTGCCTGATGTTTGGATCCAATTACAGTTGTGTGTCTCGGGGAAATTTCCAGAATTGTGTCCAGATGCTGAAATAAACATTACCATCAGATCCATAAAATATCAATCAGCTAGAAACGCCTGTCCTTGAGTCCAATTTGGAGATAAGGGCAAAAACAGTAATTTCGGGTCAAAACGGGGTCCGCATGTGGGCCCGCTTTGCACCAAAAAATGTGTCAGGGTCAAAGGTCTCTAATTTTACCAAACTTAGTGTCAACAGGTCAGGAACGATGATACGAACCCAACGGAACTTCCGGAATTGGATTTCGATGAGCCGATCACAAAATCGCCCGTCGAGTGGGGCTTGTGGGGCCCACGACACGCAATTTCGTCAACGTTCTCAGAATCGAGCCAAACTTGGGTCACAGGACCAGCGTATCGCTACGAGTCCGATGGCGTAAGTTTCGTTTCGATCCGACGTGTGTACAGGAAGTTGGGGCATGAAACAGAAAAGGCAGATACGGGGCGGTGTCCGCGGATACGCGTTGATCCCGGTGTGCACGCACACCCGAATCGGCTTTCGCAAAATCCCACACGTCCGTATCAACGACGCGCACGTATCTGTGAAGACCGCGCACGACCAAGTCGTCCCGTTTGGCGGGGCGTACCCAGTTCTGGGGTGAATCGGGTCGATATTTTTCCTGTTTTTGGATCGCGGTGTACGATCACCACAGGACGCGATGTCCCGAGCGGTTTGTCCGGGCACCGAGAGGGTCATACAGGCTTCGCAACACAATTTACGGAATTGAAAACGGAGATACGGGGTGCGAGATACGAGTACCTGAACTGGGCTCTACGAAACGGGGTTTCTCGTATCCGTGTCGTATCCGACACGATACAGGCTGTCCGACACGAAGAATTAGGGTTAGGGTTTGGGTTCTGAACTCCGGCGAGAGGAGCCCGGCCGGAGGAGGGCTCGCCGCTGCGGGGGAGGCGGGTGTTGCGTGGCCGCGGGCGGCGGCTGCCGGGGCGGCGCATCCGCTGCTGTTGGCTGCTGCTGCTATTCGACGCCGGAGGGGAGGAGAAAGGAGGAGGAGAGGGGAACGACGGCTCACGGCGGGGCGGGCGAGGTGGCTCACGGCGGGGCTGGGCGAGGCGGCTCACGGCGGGGCGTAGAGCGGGACGGCGGAGGAAGGGGCTGGCCGGAGAGGCTCGACGAGGGGGGGAGTTTAAAGGCCAGGCGGAGGAGGGGCAGCCGGGTGAGGCGGGGGAAGTGGCCGTCGTGGCGCGGTCCCTAAGAAATATGCAAGTGGATGAGATCCTAAAAAATTATCCTATTCTTATTGCAGGCTTGCTCGGTCCCTAAGTTGAAACCGAACAATTTAGTCGTTGACCTGCATGGGTCACCACAAAAACCATGTCACGCCCCAGTCCCAAAATATTGAGGGACTAGACACGTGGCAATGGCCAGCAGTACACACCAATGGATAAACCCAATTTAATGGATCCATCGGGGCGTACTTAAGCTGTAATACAACAATAAGGGTCTACTAATCTCATCCACAGAAATGAATACATCAATATCAACAAAGGAAATATAATCAACAAGTCACAAGTAATAAATCGAGGAACAACCCGATAACAAGTCTGATACAATTGTTCATTTAAACAAGAATATAAATAGTATCAAAAACTGAGTATAGAAGAAACATATACTCAGGAGAAATCCTCGACAAACACCTCGTCCTCGGTTCCTGGTTCTGCTCTAATGTATGCACCTGTTCCTGCTTCTGCTCCTGCTAATGCTCCAGTCCCGTATACCTCGGGATAGATCTCGTCTGCTAATCCTGGGGACATAATCCGGAATCTAGGTCCTCAGGGGACATAACAAGGTACAAAATAACTCATGCCAAAAATAAATACAGTGCAGCAATAAATGAAACAATAGGGTAAACTATATAACCAGCTAAGTGATATGCAATATGAGATCATTAATCATACTCAGGCTGAGACTACTATAGGCTCTGTGTCGGGGAAACCCATAGCAGTATTTTCTCGAAGGGACAATACATGTGTCAAAGCTCTGTGTCAGAGTCTAAGACACCTCCAGATAACAATATATATAATATAATCATATGGTAATACTCTCCCCACCCAATGTAATCACACGTCTCATGTCCATGATGTCTCACGTCCATGTCACGCAGGATCATGACCTCTAATTGATGCAATAAGTCATAATGATAGCTAAGAAGGTATAAAGTATATGTCATAAACATGTATCCTATACATAATCACCATGAATATCTCAGGAAAATTCTGTCTCATGAATAGTTTCAGGTGTCCTGGTTATGACGTACTTGATAATTGTAAGCCCCCTGATTTTTCAGAAATTTTTAAATAAATTTTTACAATTTTTCGAATTTTTTGAGAAATTTTCTGTAATTAAAATCAAGATATTTTATAATTAAATAATTTTTAAATAATGTTAATTAATATTAAAATATTATAAAAATTATATTTTTTTGGTGTAAAATAAAAAATTGGACATAGGATAATTTTTCGGGAATTTATTGGACCCCGAAAATATTTTTAAAGCCCTAAAAACTAATTAAATAATAAACCAAGATAAAACCCTGAATTAAACCCGATTTATTTCAAATAAACCAAACCAACCCGAATCGGACCCGGTTCAACTGAACCAACCCCAACCCTGCGGGTCGGATCCGGGTCTAACCAGCCGACCCGAAACCCGCTTACCCGACCCGCACTTATTCATTAGCGGATCGGGCCGGATCCCTTCCGCCCGACCCGGACCCAAACCCGACCCGTGCTACAGTGTCCTTCCCTAACCCGACCCCGACCTTTCCTTTCCCCGGCGCCGCTTCGCCTCCGGCTTCCTGCAACCTCCGCTGCCGCCAGCTGACCGCCTCCCAGCGCCGCTTCGCCTCCGCTCAACCTCCGCCGCCGCTTCCCCTTCACCTCCCTTGAACCCCCGGCTGTCCTCCTCCCTCTTCCCCTCTATTTAAACCCTCTCCGCCACCAGAAATCGCCTCCGCCGCCGCCCTCCGCCTGACTTTCTCCCCTCTCTCCGCCGTCTCCTCCTCCCGAGACCCGCCCCGCAGCTCCTCGACGACCCCAGCCAGAGCAGCTCCGCCGCCCTCGAGACCAGCAGTTGCCAGTCCCCGCCACCGGAGCCGACGCCTCCCGCAACTGCCCTAGCCGCCCACGAGCGCCGCCCTGCCTCCGCCTCCGCCAGCGCAGCCGGCCGCCCTGAGCCCAGCAGACTCCAGCGCCTCCCTCCGGCGAAGCCCGGCCTTCCGCCTTCAGCCCTAGCCGCTGTCCGCCGGAACCCTAACCCTAACCCGGACACAAGATACTGTGCCGTGTCCACTGTGTCGTGTCGTGTCAAGACGACTCGCGGACACGGGAATTCTGGTTTCCACGGAGCCCTGTTCAGGTAACCCGTTCTCTCTCCTTGCTGCCCTATTTTTAGTTCCGTCTGTTGTGACGCGTAGGCTGGGTGACCCTCTCGATGCCCGTGCAACCCGTTCGGTGTGTCGCGTCCTGTGGCGATCGCGAACTGTGATCCAAAAATAGAAAAAATAACACACCGTTTTCCCCCGGAACTGAGTACGCCCCGCCAAACGGGATAACTTGGTCATGTGAGGTCTTCACCGAAAGGTGTGCGCCGTTGATACGGACGTGCGGAATTTCGCAGAAGTTGATTTGGATGTGCGTGCACACCGGAATCAATGCGTATCCGCCGACAACGTCCTGTATCCACCTGTTCTAGATCTCACTGTAACTTGGTGTACACACGTCGGATGGAAACGAAACTTGCGCCATCGGACTCGTAGCAATACGCTAGTCCTGTGACCCAAGTTTGGTTCAATTCTGAGAACGTTGACAAAATCGCGTATCGTGGGCCCCACGGCTCCACTTGACGGGCGATTTTTTGATCGGCTCATCGGAATCCAATTCTGGAAGTTTTGTTGGGTTCGTATTATCGTTCTGGACTTATTGACACTAAGTTTGGCAAATTTGGAGACCTTTGGTTCTGACACATTTTTCGGTGCAAAGCGGCCCACATGTGGACCCCGCTTTGACCAAAAATTATTATTTTTGCCCCTGTGTCCAAATTGGACTCAAGGACAGGCGTTTTTAGTTATTTGATATTTTCTGAATTTGATGGTGATGTTTATTTCAGCAACCGGAGAACTGCCTGCAATTCCCAGTGAGACTAGAGCTACAGTTGGAGCCAGAACCCCAGGCAAGTGTACCTTGCCAAAACTTGCAGTTCTTATTACATATTTCTTTGTCTTATTTATATCTTGTACATGCTTAACCTAGGACCGTGTGACTTGCTTAGCGTCCTATTAATAGTCGGGTGCCAATACCGTACGCAGAGTTGTGTAAGGTCACCTAGAGATGGATATCGTGACCCTTTACATTCTCGTACTTGCCATATCAAGTACGTTATACCCAGGACACCTGACACTAATCATGAGATAGAATCTTCCTGAAATATTCAAGGTGATTCTGTATAGGATACAGGTTTCATGACATGGACATTATTTGCTTAGATCTTATTGACTTGCTACATTAGTTTTGATCCTGCGTGTCATGGACATGAGACGTGTGATTACATTGGGTGGGGAGAGTATTACCATATCAAAGGCTGATTATATTATATATATTGTCATCCGGAGGTGTCTTAGTCTCTGATACAGAGCTTTGGCACAAGTTCTGGCCCTTCGAGAAAATACTGCTATGGGTTTCTCCGACACAGATCCTATAGTAGTCTCAGCCCGAGTATGACTAAAACTCTCACTTGCATATCACTTAGCTGGTTATATATTTACCCTATTATTTCATTTATTGTTGCACTGTATTTATTTTGGCATGAGTTATTTTGTACCTTGCTATGTCCCCTGAGGACCTGGATCCGCATTATGTCCCCAGGATTAGCAGAAGATATCTATCCTGAGGTCTACGGAATAGGAGCATTAGCAGGAGCAGAATCGGGAACCGAGGATGAGGTGATTGAAGAGGATTTCTCCTAAGTATATGTTTCTTAGATGCTCAGTCTTGATACAATTAAACTCTTTTAAATTCTTGTTTAAATGAACAATTGTAACAGACTTGAATATCGGGTTGTTCCCCGATTTTATTTACTTGTGACTGGATGATGTTTATTTCCTTTTATTGATATTGCTGTATTTATTCTGTGGATGAGATTAGTAAACCCTGATTGTTGTAATACAACTTAAGTATGCCCCGATGGATCCATTAAATTGGGTTTGTCCATCGGTGTGTGCTGCTGGCCATTGCCACGTGTCTAGTCCCTCGATATTTTGGGACTGGGGCGTGACATGGTTTTTGTGGTGGCCCATGCAGGTCAACGACTAAATTGTTCGGTTTCAACTTAGGGACCGAGCAGGCCTGCAATAAGAATATGATAAGTTTTAGGATCTCATCCACTTGCTTGAAACGTTCTTGATATCTGTATCGGTTTCAAATTTATTTCTTGACTTGCATCCTGCCTTGATTCCTGTGCGCCTCTTATTGTTTATTTTGATGCAGAGTAATGGATCCTCGAGCAAACGACGAGACTTCTGCATGATCACCATGTGAAGCTGTGGTAACCAAAGAAGAGGAAATAACACCGGTAGGAGAAGGTCAATCTGCTCAACAAAGTCAAGCAAATCAGCATACCTCGGGAAACCAGCAAGATGACACTTCGCCACAGTTCACTCCACCAATGCCCGTATTCCCACAAGGGCAAGCTATGCAACAGATGTTCCAAATGTACTACCCGTATTCCCACAAGGGCAAGCTAGGGTTTCTGATGGGTCGGGTCGGGTCGAAGCGGGTCGGGTCGGGTCGGGTAACGGGCCCAGATCCGACCCGCTAGGGTTGGGCCCGGTTCAGCTAGACCGGGTTCGGTTCGGTTCAATTGGAAATAAACCGAGTTTATTCTAGGATTTATTTTGGTTTAATAATTAATTAGTTTTTACGTATTTAAAAATATTTCCGGGGTCCAATAAATTCCAGAAAAATTACCCTATGTCTAATATTTCATTTTACACCTATAAATATTATTTTTATAATATTTTATTATTGATTAACATTATTTAAAAATTATTTAATTTCAAAATACCTTAATTTTAATTAATTAAAAATTCCAGAAAATTCTAAAAAATTATGAAAATTGATTTTAAAATTCCTAAAAATTCAGGGGTTTTACACACTGTTAGGCAAGCAAATCAATATAAGAAAAGACAATACATGGACTCCATCCATCAATCACGGCCAAGCAAGATGTACGACTTGCTACGTTTGCTAACTAGGGTTATTACAAGTCCTAATTACTAACAAATATAATTTAGAATTTTTATACGGTCACATGTCCTGCAGACTGTCCAAGCTACCCAAATATCGGATGACAGTAAAGTAAATAATAATGGATACACCACCCGAGGATAGAAATGCACCTAATCCAAGTCACACAAAGGTGAACCTGAGTAAGTCAATTCAGTATTCCCCACACAACGGTGAGCTAAAAATGTGCACAATTCGACGGCATGCTACAAGTCTATCTGCCAGTAAAATATTATCGGGACACGGGACTGCATGCAACCAGGAGATCCTCCCCCAATTCTCTAATTATTTAAGCTAGTTATTAACCTTAACAATTTATTTCAGGATTTCAAGTGTAAAATTTTGCAGAATCCATCCTAGACATGGTGCTCTCAACATGGATGAACTAGACAAGACAATATTTTGGCAAGCATAAGAACAAGACAATACGAGAATACAACCAAACGAATATAGGCATGCCGAGCGTGCGATATAACAAGCCCCAACAAGTAATATATGAGACATGTGTATAATGGGTAGTAGGCCCAAACTATACCGGGACTGGTATGAGACAAAAGTATAATGGGTAGGTGTCCCCAAAACTATACACGGTAGGTGTATAATGGGTAAGTGGCCCCAAAACTATACATGATGTCAAGCCAAGACTGGTACAATTAATGCACAAGAGTGCACCACGATGGGTCACTATCAAGAATGTACAAGACACGTGTATAATGGGTAGGTGTCCCAAACTATACATGAAGTCGAGACTGGTCGGATAAATACAATAGACAAGTGAAGCCGGAAAAACAAGAAAACATATACATACAATATGTGCACAAGCGCCAATGTAAAAACAGTGAAAATTACAATAAAAAATAACACACATGCAGAAGAGTACATGACCGGTATACCGTCGATATGCCATCCAAGGAAAATATAGAAAGACAGGAAGAACGAGTCAGGGCAATCGGTATATCATTGGTATACTCTAGTATACCATCGGTATGCCGGTCTAGAGATAGCAAAAACACAGCAAGTTTGGATTCCAACAAATTGGTACACTGTCGGTATACTATAGTATATCGTCGGAATGCCGGTCTAAGTCACAGCAGGTTCTAGGATTCCTAGTGGGGCCAAATCAGTATACCGTCGATATACACCAGTATATCGTTGGTATGCCGGTTCCCATAGGCAATTCTAGAAAAAGTCAAATCAAGACGGATATTCCAGAACTGAAATTACGTTCCGAAACTTAACAGAAACTGGTCTAGCGAGATATCAAGTCTTTGGTAAGTCTCATTTAACATATATACTAAGTATTATGGCAATCACTCTGGTTATCGATTCCGACACCGAGTTACCTAAACAGTAAATATCAGGGTTTCTACCAAAAAAGTCAAAATATGCTCAAAACAAATTTCTAAAACTAGCCCATGACAGAAAATTACTAGAAAAATATATTTTACAAAACCATTAGCATATAATTCTAAGCATAAACCACCAAGAAAATCAAAAACTATAGTAAAGTAAAGTCATTCAAGATTTTGACAAGATGTACTTGCCGTAAGTCAAGCTCACTGCCTTAACCTTCAACTCTACCACCAAGAGGGGTTCAAAAATCACACTCTTAGGTCTCAAGACCAAGCTCCTAGCTCCACGAAAAATGGAGAGAAAATAAAGAAGTAAAGAAAGAAAGAAAAGAGAGAGGAGAGAGAAAATTAACTCATATATATATATATGAGGTAATTTAATCGTGACTGTCCGATCCTCCACGTCAGCAATCCAAGTCATGAGATTAAATCAATCTCGACCACACAAAACAAAACCAAGAAACCAATGGATAATAGAAAGTATCGAATACTATTCATGAAAATATCTCAAAAATATCTCGAAAATATCTCCAAAGTAAAATAAATATCTGGCAAACGGTATGCCGCCAGTATGTCGGAGTATACTGCTGGTATGCCAATCAGGTAGTAAAGTTTCAAATTTAATTTTTTTTGAGATTCCACGAGATCCAATAAAACACAGTACCTATAATATAAAATATGTATCCATATACCAATACCGATACAGTAAGATGAGTCTCACAACTCTTTCCTCCTTAGAAAATTTTTGTCCTCGGAATTTTAATAAGGCTCGAAATCTAATAATAAAATTTAGGCAAGTAAATGGAATAAGGAATATAAAAGCAATTAACTACTTCAAACAACTACCACACACAATCAGGATAGGTGTCACGCCCAGATCCAGAATACTGGAGAGCAGGGGAATGACTCAGCCAACCTCACCTTACAGAATACCGAAGTAACCCGCAATGTGTTAAAGTTTTCTAGAGACAAGGGGTGCATACTATAATCATGTCTCATAGGATCAAGAACTTCTATATCTAAATCATTCAAACAAGTAGCAATAACATAGAATATTTCAGAATAAGCTGTAAGGCATCCCAAATGACGTATCAGAATGTTCTAGAGATCTAGCAATACAAGTTGATATGCTAAATACACAATCAAAAGTATACATGATAGCAAGTCAGATGCAGTATGATTATAATACAGTCATGTAGGAAATTAGTATCCAGATTTGCCGGCTAACAGGTACCGGTTGGCTAAATGTCCAAAAGAGTATAGTTTACAAAAGATGAGCCGTGAAACAAGTGTCACGACCCACACCGGGTGTATGGATGCAAGTCAGGAACAACGTCTAGCCTACGCCACAGAATCGGTGGTAGAATGCTGTTTGGGTAATCTATCTAGCAATATAATGAGCCACCAATAATATCAATATATTCAATCACAGATCTAAGATGGAAATGAGCACGAATATGATAAAAGACTAGAATATTCAACATACACTCATGAGTCTAAATAATAACATCAATGAGTCTAAAAAAATACTAAACAATCAACTGAAGACAAATATAGTACAAAAGAATACTAAGAAGCTACAAGTTTTGGGTCATCTGTCTCAGTCGGGATGAGTCCCTCCTGAGCCAGGGTCTCTGACTCTAAGCCTACAACATCCTGAGGCCTGTAATGTGTAGGATACCACTCCTCAATTTCATCTGGAAAAAATATATCCAGTCAGGAAAGGAGCAGAGTACATCTCTAATAGCAGTTCTAATCAATGATATAAACTATATAATAGTAAATATATGTGAATATACAAAATACAACAATAGATACAAGAGATATACAATAAGGAAACTACTGGAATAAATACAAGAATGAACAATATGACAATGAACAAGAATACTAATGACTAAGTGTGTGAGTACTAGCTTTAACATGTGGTCGGCTTGGGAACTTATACAAGAAACTTGTACAAGGATAATGGCCTAGCTAGTCATACGTGCGGTGTATGACCAACACTCACAAGAAACAAGATATGCATAAGAAGGGTATGATCACATATCTACACTAAAATACTTCTCACCCCCGACTGGTATAGGGGATCCAACTATGGTACATTATGGCACAGGATTCTCTAGGAAGATAGCGACTCTCCCCGAGAATCAGTGTCTGTACATGTACAAAAAGAACAATAAAATAAGGCTTGCACAAGATACACCATATACCAAAGAATAATATCTCATGACGAGATTCGGATATACCAATCCGTGTAACCATCGTGTCAAAAAATTATGGATATCTACACTAGATACAATGAACATAGAGGATATCATAAATGAGAAACTATCCGAGAATGTACTCGCCTGAAGTCCGGTGAATAGTCTCATAGATGTCTGATACAGTGCCTCGAAGACCTAGATATGGAATATAACATCAATACAAGTTTTAGAATAAAAATAAGTTAAACTAGTTAACTTCTAGGTTAAAAAGCTATTTCTAAGTCAAACTAGGTCAACTCGAACTCAAACCAGTCAAACTTGGTCAAACTACCTATTTCTAGGTTACATGAGCCCATCTCTATGATGTTGGGTTCATAAACTATGAAACTAGGTCATACAAGCTAAATCTAGGATACTAAGATATCGTATCTCAGGATACGCAAACAAGAGATATAAAATATCATATATGTATATTCAAACAATATTAAATATACTAATCCTAACTACAAAAGCTAAATGAATACCTTGGCTTTGAACCAATACGGTATCGCACTACTAAACCCCCATCTTGACACCCAAACCCAATATACCTTGAGTATCCCTCAATACCTTGACACTTACCTTGGTATCTAAAGGTAATATCACTCTAGCATATATTAGCTACCCAAACACTAACTCATATACTAACTTATAGCTAAACTACTTATCATCTAATACATGGATACATATACTACATATACTAACTAATCTAACAAATATATATACATATATCTAACTATTAGCTAATTACTAAACATTAATACTAGCTAACTGCACTCACCTTACTGTTAACTTCTACTGCTTCCATAAGCTGCTGCTGCTCTCTAAGCTGATGCTGTTTTTGTAAGCTGCTGCTGCTACTACTTCTCTCCAAGCTGCTGCTGCTGCTTCCGTAAGCTGCTGCTGCTACTGCAGATGCTGTTTCTGCTGCTTCTCTCTAAGCTGCTGTTGCTGCTGCTTTCCTGCCGAGTCTCTTCCCCCCTTTTGCACACACACACAGACACACACACATACACAATAACAACACACATACATATATACACCAATATATATATATATATATATATATATATATATATATATATATATCAAACTATATATATATGTATACCCTCTCTCATCTATATATATACACAACCACAAATATATACATATAGATAGATATAAAACATACACACATAGATATAGATATAGTATCTCATATATATATATACTTATCATTATGTACATATAGATAACATATGAGAACATACACAATAATATACATATATCAATATATATATATATATATATATATATATATATATATATATATATATACATAACATGTGAACAACATAAGTATATATATATATATATATATATATATATATATATATATATATATATATATATATATATATATGTTCAATCTTACATATATACATATAGGTAAATACATCACATCCTCCCATACATACTTATAAATATAGTATACCAGACATATATATATATATATATATATATATATATATATATATATATATATATATATATATATATATATAACATACAAGTATTTATATAACATAACTTATTAAAATAGCTATTATATATATAGATGTATAACTACATATATATATATACAACACATACGTATATAGATACTTGATACACTATCACATATATATATATATATATATATATAAATGCATATGAATACATCTACTACAATAGTTAAGAACAATAAAATTTGGATCTAGAAATGAAATGCAACAAACACGTGGAGTGCATCGCACTCGTATCACACTAGATCTATGATACGCTTGTGACACGAGTCCACCACACAACCAAACGTACCCCGAAGGATACGAGCAAGTCTAATATACTATATATGAACAATATGAAGAGTCAAACACACATCTACGTGTCTATGTCAAAATATGACATGCACAAAGCCTCGTATCGGAGGAAAAACCCCCAAATCAATACGTATCACCAATTTATTGGGATACGAACCACACATATCCAATTTTGCATACGACACTAGCCATAAACACACAAACACATGCCAAGTTGATATATAGGACCAATTGACAAACACAACAAGTGTCAATCTCAGAATTCTCCCAAAATTGACACAAAAAGTACCATAACTTTCTCAATAGGCCTCCTATGAACTCAATTCCAATTCCTATAGATAGCCTATGCATATGGGTTAGTTTCTCATGGTTAATTCTCAGATTTAGAACCTAAATTAAGGAAAAAAACTAAATTGTACCTATTGTGAGATGGATTCCCAATGCAATCTCCAAATTAGATAAAATTGGTCTCCAACTTGTAGATTCTTCCTCCTCTTTGTAGATTCTTTCTTCCTCCTTCTAGATCCTTGCTCTACTAGCCTCCAATGGTGATTTGAGAAGGAATTGGAATAAAATTTGGTAGGGAAATAATGTGGGAATGAAGGAATTTGGTTGAGAAAAATTCTAGATCTAGATTTGAAATAAAAAAATGAGAGAGAAACTTCCCTCTTTCTTTTAATAGGCCGCCCCCCTTGCCCCTTCCTCAAGATACTATGTAATATCCATTATAAACCTTGGGGCCTCTCATGTAGAAATAATTAAGGAGGAAAGGTTCTAGTATAATGGTTTTAATTAAACTAATCCTCCTCCTAATCAATGGCTTCTTAAATGAGCTCAATTCTAACTAATTGTAAATCTTGGTCCATGAGTCTAAAATGTAAATTCTCTCATTTATTTCTATAGATAGTCTGATATGGGTTAGAAAATTTTGGTTTAGCAGCAGATTATTGAGGTTTAGAGTAAGGTTACAGATGTCTGATTTTTAATTAAACTCTTGGCGCGCCCTACCGTTGTTGAAATATTCGGAGCCCAACATCAGCCCATAATTTCCAACTTATTATTGCATTCTTGACTTGACATGCCAATTTAGGTGCTGGGCTTTTTCGTCACTCAAAATCATAATTCCTTGTGCTCTAAATTAATTGCATAATTTTCCATAACCGAAATCTATTATTTAATCCCGTATCGCGTACCTATGTCGTTGCCATCAATTTTTAGACACCAACTCAACCCGTTGAGCCGGACCAATTAAAGGGTCCAAGACTGACACCAAGCCTACACCATTCATGACCTTTGTGTCACTCCCAATTGAGATCCCATGTGCCCCAATTTAATTTAAGAGCACATGATAATTTATTCTAATTAAATTGGGGATACCAACTTTGACTAATCCTATTTTAATACCAATTTAATTCCCATGCCCTTTTAATTAAGCCCATGCAAAATACACAATACCCCCTCACCCTACAAAACACCAAACACCATTTATCCCATAAATTTTGCATTATTTCATGTGTTTGTACAAATACCCAAAATTAAGGGGCTTAGTTGCAATTATTGCAATAGGTGTCATAACCTCATTGGTCAAGACCAAATGAATAAGCCCCCTCTTCTTTGATTAGTCAACACCCCCTCCCATGAATAAAAATTCTCCATATGGAATCCTAGCCACTCATTTGAATTGGGCTCATCCACACCACACAACCCTCATACAACTTCCTATAAAATGTCTCCATCACCACACTCTTCCCCATGCCGGCCCTAATCTCCAAAACCTAGAGAACACAACCCTCTCTCTCTCCTCCCTCTTTTATATTACAACCGAATACTTCTTCTTCTTCTTCTTCTTCTTCTTCTTCTTCTTCCTTTCTTTTTCTCCTTCTTCCTTCCTTCTTCTTCTTCTTCTTCTTCTTCTTCTTCTTCTTCTTCTTCTTCCTTCATTCTTCTTCTTCTTCTTCTTCTTTCTTGAGAAACACTCCGGCCGAGCCGAGCCAACTCCGGCTGCTAACCACTCCCCACTCCGGCCGACTTCCACCCGCTGTACCCCGGCCGAGTACTGCTGCCGTTCCACCGCACAACAATGCCACCACCACATCCGCCATCACCGCCACCTCCACGAGCCAACTCCGACCGCACACCAACGCCACTACCACATCCGCCATTACCGCCACCTCCACGAGCCAACTTCGACCGCACACCAACGCCCCCACCACATCCGCCATTACCACCACCTCCACACACCAACGCCACTACCGCACTTCCAGTCGACGACCCCCTGTTGACTTTACAGCTGCTAAGTCACTGCCACCACCTACTGTGCTCTCCGGCCACCTCCGGTTACCTCCTCCACTTCCTCTATCAACGCCACCACCCCACCCGAGCCTGCTGCCACCATCCGGCTGACTCCCCCCGGCCAGAGACGGCCACCACCTCGCCGAGGTGAACCACTCCCCCTCTCTATATATTTTGTATAAATTGTTTGGTGTATTTTAGTTTAGTGTTAATGATCTTGTGGCTTAATGATGTGAGTTTAGGGTTTGGTTATATGTAAATGTTATGAAATATATACAAGTGGTGGTTAAATGCTAGAGGTAAATTTTAGGGTTTGATATATTGTTCCATACATTGAGATTTAAGGGTTTAGTTCCTTGTAATATATGCAATGAGGATAAAATGCATGGTTAGTAATTAGGGTTAATAAATGCTAGATTTGAGATGTTAGGGTATTTCAAGTAGTTTATGCATATTATTATTGATGATGAGCAGTTTAATTGGTTGTGAAATGACGTTGTGATATCAAAGCAATGATTAATATTAAGAGCTAATATTTTAATGAGGAAACACTGATGGAAATTGAGAAGCAGGTGATTATTGTGTAGTAGTGTGTAATATTGAACCAATAGCCATGCATTGACATTTGATGAAAAATGATGAACATAATTACGTAACAGTTTTATTGAGAAATGGGAAAGATTGTATATGTCTGAGGATTTGATCAGGATTTGATTAACTAAATATTGTGATGAATACAGTAAGTTTGAGGTTGGGTTTATTGATATTATACAGATAATTAATTTAATTTGATATAACGTAACCTTGGTCAACCCTCTAGCGTCGTGTCCCTGTGAGTTGTAGCTGAGTCAGAGCATATGTTTAGACGTGTGTCACATACCTGTTTGTCACGTGATAGTTTATTGATTGAGTTTGTATCTCGTCTCTAGGTACTACGGGACCTGCGAACTTGGACGTGGTACCGGATCCCCGTCATCAGTAGCCGGACGCAGGCAAGTGTACCTTGCCACCCTGTATTTCAGTTACAGATATTTATTGTTTTATTATATACATTATGCGCGTGTTTGATTTCGATCGTTACTTCGCGTCCGGATCACAACCGGGTGCAGACGTTCGTCGTAACGTCTTGTAACGAATGCTAGATATTCGTAATACCTCGATGTACGTACCTGAGTATATCGTCACCCCAGGACACATTCATACACTGTTATCGTGCCAGATTTCTTGTATCCTGATACTGACATCATGACTGGAGACTGGGACGACCTTAGGGTCACGTTTGTTGATAGTTACTTCTGTGCGAAGAGACTGATAGATAGAGGTTCAGGTTCAATGCACAATCGTTGACCGCTTAGGTAGGGGAAGACAGTTACTAGACGTTTGGGCTCCTCTACACGCGCTTATATACGTTTATGTCTAGATCATGTAGTGTTCCTATATCCGGAGTAGTAGTATCACCCTCGTGACTCTGTGCTCGGAGCTACGACATGCCCCGTGTATCTCTGTGTTTGGATCTACGGTTTTATTTTGGACAGCCCACGCGTCGAACATTATCTTTAAACCGTGTCACACTTAGTTGGTTATGCTAGATTACCCCATCGTTGCACTTGTACTTTCTGTTATACTTGGCATGTTGTATTTTTGTACCTTGTTACGTCCCTCCGAGGACCTGGTTTCCTTCCAGGTTTAGGCGAGGAGGATTACCCAGAGGAGTACGGTCCGGGTACGTACCTAGCAGCAGGACCCATTGCCGAGGAAGAGGTCATCCCCAAGGACTTTGCCTGATCTCTGGAAGTGACTCTATCCTTGGAACGGTATTACTATCCAGTTTCAGATGCCATTCCAAGTTATCTCATTGCTTACTTTCATTCCAGTATTTTGTACTAGCGGGTTTGTTCCCGTGTGACTACTCTAGTATTTGTACTATGATACATTTTCTCGTGACATTTCCTTTCTGCACATTAGTAGTTATGATTATCTCTATGTGCTCTTATAATTGTTGCCTGTGGATAAGATTTAGATTCACTATGTATATGTTATGTGTTGGGTTACTCATTGTACTTTACAGCTTAGGTACACTCCGACGGGCCCATTAGATTGGGATGCCCGCCGAAGTGTGCTGCTGGCCATTGCCACGTGATTCGGTTCCTTATCTTTGGAACCGGGGCATGACAAGGTTTTTTTGGTAGCCCATGCAGGTCCGATTTAAATCATCTTGGTCACCTGACTGTGCCAAGCGAGCCTGCAAATTAGGAATATATATTAGGAATCTCATCTACAAGTTTGAAACCTTCATATGACACCTTTATCTTGATTTCTTTTACCAAATTGTATCTTGTTTATTTCCTCAACGCTGATCGCAGTCATGACTTCTTTTTAGAGTTATGAATCTCCGCAGCGGACGTGTTGCGCAGCCGTGCGATGTTCTCCGTGACGCAGGATCATCCGGGGAACCGGTACTGGAGCAGGTCCTTCTGTTGACTCCAGCTCCACTGGGACAGTCATCGGGGTAGCCAGGGGTGCCTTGGGATGGACATCAGACTCCGCGTCAGGCAGGACCTGAGGATCATAGGACTCCGAGTCAGGAGGAGCAGCAGATGCCCCCACCTCCACCATTACTTCCCCAAATGACCTATATGCCATTCCCCACAGGGCAACCCATGGATGGGACACAGATGTTCCAGATGGTATATGCGATGATGTAGGCCCAACAACAGGTCTAGCAGTAGGCTCAGCAGCAGGCCCAGCAGCGCCAGGCTGAGACCCTGAGGGAGAGTATCATGACGGCCTTGGGGCAGGCGTCACCGCCAGCACACCAGTCGATGTTGGGGTCTGTCATAGACTTCCGTCGTATGATACCACAACTTTTTACTGGCACAAAAGAGCCGAAAGAGGTCCACGCATGGCTCACGAGCATTCAGCACCAGCTGGAGGCTACCGACCTCCCCCGGCACCGATGGATGACTGCCGTCAGGATGCAGCTCACTGGCAATGCTCATCACTGGTGGCTCTCAGAGGAGCAGCATTTGGGACCAGACCGGGCCACGTGGGAAGAGTTCTTTAGGGTCTTACAGGAGATGTACATACCCTCTACTGCCCGAGCAGAGCTTCGGGATAGATTTCAGAACCTCAGGCAGGGCAGTATGACGATTGAGGAATACAATGCTGAGTTCCTCCGCCTGAGCAGATTTGCAATATACCTGATCCCCACTAAGGAGGCAAAGGCCAAGAAGTTCTATGAAGGCCTGAGTTTCGAGATCCAGAGGTTTATCGGGTCCATAGCCCCCACCTCTTACTCTGAGGTATTATTAGCAGCACGATGCCAGGACCGCATTAACAAGATGGAGGCCAGCCTGAAGCGCTCATGTGCATCGTTATCAGTAGTTTAAGCCCCACAGGGAGGACCTGTAAAGCGTGCTCTAGTACAGCAGCAGCAGCAGCAGAGAGCAGCACCCCTGCAGGGAGCAGTGATTCCCATATGCCATTTCTGCGGCAAGAGGGGATATTTATTGAGGGACTGTCGACGGAGGCTGGGCGTATGCCTGAGATATGGATCGGGCCAGCATACCATCCGGAATTGCCCCGACCAGAGGGATCCAGTACATATGGTTCACCGGCCAGCCCTGCTAGCACCGAGGCCGCCTTACGCAGGAGCTGGAGCACAGCGACCACTAGCACCAGGGGGAAATCAGAGGAGGCCACCCTTGGCCCCACAGGCAGATCGATTCCAACAGGCTCGATAGTAGCAGCCGAGGGCACCGGCACCGAGACATGGTCAGGCCTATACGATGACTATAGAGGAGGCGGAGACAGCCGGAGAAGTGATCGCAGGTACTATCTTAGTAGCTTTATTACTAGCAGTAGTCTTATTTGATTCTGGTGCCACACACTCTTTTATAGCTACTAGTTTCATGGCCACCCATAGAATAGCCACTGCACCCCTTTCGAAGATCAAGAGGATTCTTACGGGAGGTGGAATAGTACCTATTAGCGACACTTGTAGATCATGTTCAGTAGTTGTCTGCGGGCGAGAGATGCGTGCCCGATTTTTGGTCTTCTCCATGCCGGACTATGACATTGTCCTAGGTATGGATTGGTTGATCCAATACCATGCAACGCTAGATTGCCGTCGTGGTTGTGTCATATTTAGACCCCCAGATCACCCAGAGTTTGAGTTTCTTCGGGGAGCCCGAGAGCATGGTGTCCAACCTACCCTAGCGACACACATTGCAGAAGGTGAACCGATATACCCTCACTTTATATCAGAGTTTGAGGATGTGTTTCCAGAGGATCTCCTAGGCCTGCCACCTGACAGAAAGATTGAGTTCACTATAGAGTTGACTCCCAGAGCTGAGCCAGTTACTTTTCCCATTTACAGACTAGCACCGAAGGAGTTGGTTGAGTTGAAAGTCCGAGTAGATGATCTCTTAGTTAAGGGTTTCATACGGGCTAGTGTATCTCCATGGGGAGCACCCATTTTATTTGTACCGAAGAAGGACGGGACTGTACGCTTGTATATCGATTACAGGGTGTTAAATGCTGTAACGATAAAGAACAAGTATCCACTGCCGCGCATCGATGATTTATTTGATTAGCTTAGTAGTGCATATGTATTCTCGAAGATCGATCTCAGATCCGGTTATCATCAGATCATGGTATGGAGAGAGGACATCCCGAAGATGGCTTTTCGGACGAAGTATGGGCACTATGAGTTTCTAGTCATGTCGTTTGGTTTAACCAACACGCCAGCAGTATTTATGAGTCTGATGAACAATGTTTTCCACCAGTACTTAGATAAGTTCGTGGTGGTATTTATCGACGACATCTTGGTGTATTCCAAGAGCTAGGAGGAGCACGAGAGACATCTCAGGATCATGTTGGAGACGCTGAGACAGGAGAGGCTATACGCCAAGCTTAACAAATATGAGTTCTGCTTGGATAGAGTACCATTTCTGGGACACATAATCACCGGAGATGGACTATCAGTTGACCCGAAGAAGATAGCTGCAGTTGAGACATGGCCAACCCCTACATCAGTTACAGAGGTTAGGAGTTTTCTCGGACTTGTCGAATATTATCGGAGGTTCGTGGAAAATTTCTCGAGGATCGCTGCGCCTGACGCGTAAAGGCGAGGAGTTTATCTGGACCGACGAGTGTCAGACGACTTTCGATGAGCTGAAGAAGCGTCTGACATCAGCACCGATTTTGATACTACCTTCAGGATCAGGATGATTTATAGTGTATAATGATGCGTCTGGGAGCGGATTAGGATGTGTACTGATGCAACACGGCAAAGTGATAGCCTACGCATTGAGACAGCTGGGAGTTCATGAGAAGAACTATCCGACGAACGATCTAGAGCTAGCTGTAGTAATATTTACACTAAAGCTATGGCGACACTACCTTTATGGTGAGCGTGTTGAGATTTACACAGATCATAAAAGTCTGAAGTATATCTACACGCAGAAGGAGCTCAACATGAGACAGAGACGCTGGCTAGAATTGATGACAGATTATGATATAGAGTTGCAGTACCACCCTGGCAAGGCAAATGGAGTAGCAGATGCCTTAAGCAGGAAGCCCATGGCCTACTTTTTGACGACTCAGCGGCAATTGCTAGCGGATCTTCAGGAGCTTGGGATAGAGATTGTATTATCAGGCATGGAAGGACAGATGGCCAGTCTCGAGGTTCAGTCTATATTGATTGAGAGGATCAAGGCAGCCCTGCCTACAGATGCGAGATTTTGACAGCTACGAGAGAGGACAGTGGCCGACATGCAGACGAGACTCAGGATTCATGAAGATAGAACATTAAGGTGCGGAGATCGCCTATACATTCCGAGTGGCGAGCTACGCCAGGAGTTCATGACCGAGGCTCATAGCTCGATTTATTTTATTCATCCTGGGGGTACGAAGATGTACCGAGATTTGAGACAATATTACTGGTGGCATGGGATGAAGAGAGAAATTGCAAGATTCGTGGCAAGATGTTTGGTTTGTCAACAAGTCAAGACTGAACATCAGAGGACTGCAGGACTATTGCAGCCGCTTTCCATTCCCGAGTGGAACTGGGAACACATTACCATGGACTTTGTCACAGGATTCCCGCGGAGCCCTAGCGGGAAGGATGCAGTTTGGGTTGTCGTAGACAGACTCACCAAGTCTGCATATTTCTTGCCCTTCAGAGTTGGGCAGTCCACGGAGATATTAGCTGACATGTATATGAGGCAGATAGAACGACTACATGGAGTGCCTATCAGCATTGTATCGGATCGTGATTCTAGATTCGTGTCACATTTTTAGCGGAGTATGCAGGAGAGTCTAGGAAGTTGTCTCAAGTTCATCACTGTATATCATCCATAGACTGATGGCCAGTCAGAGCACATGATACAGATACTAGAGGATATGTTGAAAGCGTGCATGATCGATTTTGGAGGATCTTGGGAGGACCATCTACACTTGGTAGAATTCTCCTATAATAACAGCTACCAGGCTAGCATACAGATGACACCTTATGAGGCACTGTACGACAGGAAGTATAGGTTACCAGTATGTTGGAGTGACTGTCACGTCCCAGTCCCAAAATACGTGGGACTAGGAACACGTAAGCATGCCAGCCGTATGTATATGAAAACTCCAATATATGGATACCATAATATACACGTACGCTGTAGAATGAATATAAACTCACATGTGGTGTATATATTAACACAAGTCACCGATATGCTAATCTCATCCACACAACAAGTCATAGAAAAGAAATACTAAACTAGAATGAGGAGTCTGAAATATCCAAAATAATAGTCGGATGGAGACAAATCTACTACCAAAGATTATATCCAAAATAATAGTGAGAAAGGAGTATAAATCTCTAATATAAAAATAAGGTAATGGCAGAAGTGTATCAACTAAAAGAACCAATCGCTAGATGTAATCAAAGATGCTTAGAAGGTAAGACCTCCTCGACAGAAAGGAATGCGTCAGGTCCAGGCCCGTACTCCTGCTGATACTCCTGGTCGTCTATACCTGGCAAGGGACCAGGTCCTCAGAGGGACATAACAAGATACATAGAAGCAAGCCAATTTGAATACAGTGAACATGCATAACGTTTAAAAATAAATAAGTATGCTGTACAAGACAATCTATATTAATGCAAATGAGGACAACTTTTTGACGTATGGGCAAGGGTAGGCTACTCGATCTAAGCCTCACAACTCACACACCCGTCTAGAACATCATCAGCCGACATACCGCGGGGGTAGCGACCCTCGTGACTCCATCAATCGACATACCGTGGGGGTAGCGACCATCCGACATGACCACCATAGTGCGTGCTAATGACTACGGTATTACCAGAGTGGTTAAAGCCTATACGCCTACTGATTGTCCTCTATGATACTAAGTGTCAAGTGTGTGTCATCATATCTAATATATAGTAATGACTGAAAGAAACTACACATGTAATAAATAAACAAAAATATAATAAATATACAAAAATATACTAAGCATGCAAAATACTGTAAGCAATTTGGCAAGGTATCTTGCCTGACAAGAAAGCTGCAAAAATATAATGTCCCGATGTCAACTCCAAGTGTCAGAAGCTACGGCCTCAGAATGAACGTCTTCGGATGATGAAATAAACATCACCAACGTTCCCAGAATAAGCAAAATAGCTAGAAAGCACTTCCTTTTCGTTCAATTTGGACAAGGGGCAAAATGGTAATTTCGGGTAAAAGTGGGGTCCACGTGTGGTCCACTTTGCATCAAAAAGTGTGCCAAGGGTAACAGTCTCTAAATGGGATAAATTATAGGTCAAACAACTCTAGATGTTAATACGAACCCAATGGTATATCCAAATGTGGATTCCGATGGACCGAACACAATTTCGCCCAAAATATCAACCGTGGGACCCGCCAATTGGCGACTTGGTCAACTGTCTCAGAATTGCGTAAAAATTGGGTCACAGGACCAGCGTATTACTATGAGTCAAGTGGTTCAAGTTTTGTCGCAATCTGACTAGCGTACAAAAATGCGCGCGACTTTCATAAAAGTTGCGACACCGGATTTGTCTGCGGATACGGGTTGATTTCGGCGCGCACATACGTCCGAATCAGTTTTTACGAACTCTCATATGTCTGGTTATGCTATGCACACCGTTCGGTATACTTAGTATATGGCGGAGCGGTCCCGTTTGGTGGGGCGCGATCCGTTTCACAACTTTTGGAAATTTAGAAAAGTGTGTTCGCGGGATTTTTCTACGAATTTAATTCTATCTACAGCAGTTAATAATCTAGGATTATTTAACAAAAATTAAACTAGTTCAAGTGGTCTATGCATACCAAAAAGAATTATCGAATTCGGATCTCTGTGGTGGGAGATACAAACTCCGAAACATGGGTGCTCACCGCAGTTTTCTGCGATCCCAGAATTTGGTCTATTACCGCCAACTTTGGCGCTATTTTCTCCTATAGTTTTGCGTTGTTCGAGGTCTACTATCATACAGATATGAAAGAGGGCTAAGGGGTGAGCATACCAGTGAATACGGGGTGGCATTTGGTTAAGCGAGACGACGGAAAATAACTCCGGAACACAGGTACCTCGCTGCAGAATCTGCAGTGCGCGGGGTCACGGTCGTCGGAATTGGTTTGGACGGCCTGGCGGGGTTCTCCGGCTGCGGTGGCGGCGCTCTTTAGGTCTATATGGGAAGAGGAAGGGTTTGGATGATTTAGGGTTAGGGTTTTAGTTAAAATAGTGATATATATATATATATATATATATATATATATATATATATATATAAGGAAGAGAAGAGGGGGGGTCCGGTTCGCGGGTGTGGGTATGTTGGAATTTGCTTGTTTGTTTGTAAAAAGGGGTTGCTAGTGCAATATTTCCAGCGGATGTGTTGGTAGCAAGGGGCGACTCACACATGCACAGGCGGGTTGGCTCATTGAGTTTAATGGTTTGGTAGTTAAGGAAATTAGGAAATAGTTTAATGGATTTTTTTTCTTTTTCTTTTTCTTTTCTAATCTTTTCCTTTTATTTTCTTTTATATTTCTCTATATATATATATATATAGATTTTTTTTCTTTTTCTTTTCCTTTTCTAATCTTTTCCTTTTATTTTCTTTTATATTTCTCTTTAAATATATATATATATATATACTCATAGAAAAATTTAGGATTATATTAATCCACACCATTATGCTAGCAATTGCTCAAGGGGTCTCCTACATGAAATAAATTTCGAAAAATTCCTAATGGTCCCATAAATCCTCTAAGTGCACCAACACCTAAAATAAAAATTATTAAAAATTTATTTCTCATAATTAACACATAATTACTATAATTAAATTATTAAATTAATAAAAATTAATAAAAAATAATAAATAAGATTTTTAGAAATATGGGCTTTACATTCTACCCAACTTACAAAAATTTTGTCCTCGAAATTGACACTAACCCATAATCATAATGATCACTATAGCTATTACACTACATTGGTTTCTAGCAGGACTCCTAAACTCATGGTCTGTCATTCTATCACTTTCTCATCTATTGTCCATACACTATTATATCATCCTCTAACTCGTCTACACTACCCAACTTACAATAATTCTACTAGTAGTCACATTCTTTGAAGCTATTGTCTAGGTTGTAAGGCAAATACATTTATTGGGTCGAGAATCTTGGGATACCTGTCTAGAATCTCATAACTATGACTTTTCCCTGTAACCGCCAAGTATCATAGTCTAATACTGCCACGCCACCTGGCCAGTATGGCTGCAAGTAATTCGACTACTCTACCATAATCGTCTGGCTGCAACTATCGCTACCTCGCCAGCGATTTGTCATAGTCATCAGTTCGTAACAAGTGCCTTCAACTCTTTCCTAGGCATAGTCTAAGTTTTTAGGGAAACACTTAAGGTCTTGATTAAAACTATTAGGAGTATGATCTATTTAAATGATCTAACAAATTCTACTAGGCTACATGGTGCTACTTAAGGGTTAAACTAATAAAGAATACATATATTGCTATAGTGTTTATACATATTAAGAACTAATCCTTAGTTATCAAGCATTACTAACACATTTATATTTTAACTAACAAAATAGGGGTGAGGTTGATATAAATCAAACAATTAATAATGTCACGAAAGATACGACTATGATAGGAAGAGTTAAGCACGAGATAAGGAATGAATATAAAAGAAGGAGATGAGTCACCCTAGAGGGCGAGATAAGGATAGGAGAAGAATACTACTACTGCTACTCACGTCATCCATTAGCATCGCGTGTATGCCATCTGGGTAGAATATACATACATCCTCATAACTTCTAAACTACCATATATATAATTCTATATCTATTTGTACATCTAAGATCTTGTGTCACATTGGGGTTATGAGTATGCAAAGACAATTATAACTAAAAGGTCGTACCTGTATCTACGACTTTCTGTGTCTGCTCTCCCATATTTTTCATAATGAGTGCTTGGCCTTGTCCTTGGTTGTTCAACTGGAGTCTAGTCCCCTCCATTTGTGCAGACTGTAGAAGCAGTGGTGGGTCCCTTTGGTCTTCTATACTTGAGGGTGTATGCGGTGTTCTTGATTCTAATGCCATGGGTCTCCGGTTCTGCTGAGGACATTCTCGGGCTTGATGGTGACTTAATCCACATATCATGCACAACCCCAATCGACGATGACAGTCTCTTAGAATATGACCTATCTTACCACAATAGTGAGAAGTACAGAGCTCCTTGGTTGGATATGGTGCGACACTATCTGGTGTTTGATAATAAACGAAAGAAATAAAAATAGGTTTATACGAAACCCTTTCTTTGGTTTACAAACAAGAAAAAGAAGTATAATTAATCCTATACGAGGATGTTAAGTACAAAAATTTGAGTCTAGGGAAATATTGCTATAGGAGTCTGATCTGCGGTCGATCACTTTGTCCCTTGGACCACACGATGATGAAGAAGTGCTGTAGAAGACGAAAAAGAAGCTTCAAAGATTGTAGGAGGGATTGAACTCTCGTTGCCAAAGCTCTCTATAGGTGCTTTCTTGACCTTGACCTCTGTCCGTGACTTCTAAATTCTTTCTATCTTGGATTCGACCTTTCGACCTTTTCCTCGACCTTTTCTTTGACCTTTTTTTTGACCCTTTCCTCGACCTTGGACCTCCGTGGCCGGAGGTCTCTATTTATAGAATTCAGCTACAGTCGGCGTAGAAACCGAACAGCGGAGAGAGCTGCACCTTTTATGCGGCGGTTATAATAACTGCTACCCACTTATGAATGATCTTCTGAATCGGCGTGTGACGTGTGTCCCATTATGAGGTAATGCATATAACTGCTCGTCGAAGATCACGGCATGTAAGCCACGTAGGTAACTGCCCCTTACGCAGAGATGGTTGGCATAAAGGCCAAATAACTGTCTCGTAGGCGTAATAGCCAAATAGCTATTCTGATGGCGTAAAAGCCGAGTCGCTATCATGTTGGCTTAGAAGCCAAATAGGTGTAGAAGCCGAGTAGGCGTAGAAGCCTGATGCTGCATGGATAGGTAGCCAGCGTAAGGACAACCTGTTTATCCTTCTTTGACTGAGGTTTTGAGCGTATCATGAGCAAGATAGCCTCATCACGCACTTTTGTAAATATAGCCTGAGTTGGCGTATTTCGAGGAGATAGCATACGGCGTACTCCTATAGTTGAAAATGGCCAGGTCGACGTATTTCAAGGAGATAGCGTACAACGTGCTCCTATAACTGAAAATAGCCTGATGGCGTAATATACAGGGGGATGATGTGGACATATTAGCCCTAATTATGGCTCACCCAGTCGTTAAAAGTAGAACCAAATCTCGTGCATTAAATGCAGAGATATGCCCCCATCACGTGCATTAACTGCAGAGACGTGCCTCGAGTTCTGTACTAAGAGCAGCTTTTGACGTGGCAGTTGGTTTCGTCTCATCTTGAGCGTAAAAGCTCATGTCTGCCTGTGTAGAATAGACAGCGTATTCCTTGAATACGTAAACAACGTCTTATATCAAAGATTATGTCACTAGACGACAGTCTGGAGTTCTGTGCAGAGTCATCATTACGACCGTCCACTCGATCCCCGTGCAGGACTCTTTGTCAGGAGTCTGGTTTACTGCATGATCTGACAGGTTCATTCAAGGAATACGAAGAGTTCCTCGTACAATTTCTCGCTGCATTAAAAGCAGGTAGGTTTTACGCCGAAGTGGCGATGTAACAACCTTTTTACGCTGAAACAGTCTGGAAATACTGTATTACGCAGGTTGTTCTGGAGCTATATTTTATGCTGAATAGCGTTAAAGCTCTGTTGTTCGCCAATGGCTCTGAAGTCATGTCTTACGCCACCCAGTGCTGGAGCTCTATTTTATGCGGCTTCCTGCATGTTTAAGGGTTTTACGCGTATAATTTCTCAGCATATTTTTTATGCTTCTACAAGACCCCCTTCAAAGTTTTCAAATTCCTCGTAATTTGAAACACTTTGAATGAAGCATGAAACGGTCAAGCTTGACTCGTTCCGCGAGGCTAATTTCTCGACAAATATTTAGGAATTTATTAGGATTTGGTGTGATCTTCTCTGCCTATATAAAGGCGATTGAGTTAACCTATTTTTCCCACACTTCCTTCACCACACAGAGATGGTTGTCGAGCTTCGTCGGGTCGACTTGAGGAAGAAGAAGATCATATTCTTCTAGCATGTAAGGAGCCATAAAAAGAGGCATCTTCGAGCAAATGTCATTATGGAAGGATATCATAGCTTCCTTTGCTCGAGATGATCAACAATTTCATATGGTAGTTCATCCAGGAGAGAGGAAGGGTCGTATTGGACCACACAGCTTGTAAGCTATATTTTCTTCCATCATGGTGCTGGACGAGGGTAGGCAGTTTGGCCCTGTCTTCCAGTATTGAGTTGGGTCTGAACCCCCAACACAATTTCTAGGGCATGCCTGCCATGGCGTAAGGAGGATGGGCTCTGAATAATTTATACAGGCCCAGTTCTGTATCCTTCCACCATTCACCATTTTCTTGTTCATCGACCGTAGAAGCCGATGAAGTGCCATAGAAGACAAAAAAGATCTACACCAATATGAGAACCTGGTAGAACAGATTCTTGTCATAATCATAAATGAGAAACCCTTTGTAGAAAAAGAATTTCCATCATATATAATCATAAAGATGAAAAACCCTTTATAGACTGGATTTCCATCATATGTAATCATGATTAATAGAATTGTCTTCTTTTACGTATCTGATGATTTGCCATATTTGCTGTGATAAAGTCTGAATAGTGTGCAGCTTCGATATGTCTGAATAATTTTATGCCGACTCTGATAAAAGAATATCTGATCTCGTCTTATCTTTTACGCGTAACAGAAGACGCGTAAAAAGCTGCTTAGTATTTAAGTCGAATATCCAAACTGTCATGCTGTTTTGAACGAGGAGTCGCGTAGAATTTTTGAACTGTCACTTCTCTGATATGAAGAATTCTTGTTCAGACCATCATCTTCAAGAATGATTTCCCAAAAATCCCTTGAAATAGGGCGAGAAATGGCCGTCAAAACAGGCCATACTTGAACTTTTGAGAAAGGATTATGACTGGACTTTGGATGAACTTCCAATCGACCTAAGAAGAAGAGTCATCTTCAATGCTGAACTCTGTATGCTTTGGGTACTTAGAATGTTTTGTAGCCAAGAAGGAGCATTTTCTGCGTAAATCCTTACAATTTGGCCATCTGTAACTTTCGAGCGTAGAATCGTAGATTTGTAGCCTCTGAGCGTAAAAAGCTTCTGAGCGTGAAATCATAGATTGCTAGCCTCTGAGCATAAAACCGTAGGTTTGTAGCCTCTCGAGCGTAAAAGCTGCTGAGCATAAAAGCATCCGGGCATAAAACCATAGACTTATAGCCTCTGAGCGTAAAACCGTAGATTTGTAGCCTCTGAGCGTAAAAGCTCCTTAGCGTAAAATCGTAGATCTACTCTGTGCGTAATTTTTGGATCCACTGACTGTCCATCTTCCCTAAATGATAGGCTGACGTGGTCCCCAAATCATAACCGAATATTAAATATCGGATTTGGTTAGGAATTCGAAGAGTTATCCGAACTCTTTAAATAGCCCAAGGTCCTGAGAGAGAAAACTTTTATCTGTCTTCACAAAAACCCTAGCTTTTCAAGAACCCTTCTTCTTCGTTTCTTCTTTGAGAACTCAGAATCGCCATGGCCCCTAAACAAGCTTCTACTGCTAAGGGAAAGAAGGTTTCTTCCTCTTCTCGATCCTCTACTCAAGTGCGAGCAACTCCTTTTAGACTGAATGAGCCTCGATCGGAATGCAGTGACCCACCGTCGAGCCGTACTCCGGATGTCATAGGTAAAAAGGACTTCGGGGGAGAATAGAAGAATTTTTGCACACTTTGTATGTGTATGCGAACCAATACGCCAATATTTCTAATGTGCCAGCGTAAAACCATATTTTCGCAGTCTGGCATAAAAAGCTCAGGCTGTCGAAATTTGGCGTATACTACAAACTTTGAGTTTTACACGCTGGATGAAAATTCCGGCATAAAAACTCAAATTTTGGCAGTCTGGCATAAAAGTACAGACTGTTAAGTTTTGGTGTATACTGTCAACCTTGAATTTTATGCCTCGAAAATAGGTTCTGGCGTAAAAGCTCAAGCTTTTGCAGTCTTGGCGTAAAAGCACAGACTGGTAATCTTTGGGAGCAAAATTGCAAGAGTGTAATGTCTAGTGTAGGAACTGACTTATTCTCTTGTATTTTGTAGTGGACTTACAGATCCTTCTGTTGGCTGAGGTGATGGGCTTCGCTGCCGGGATGCTGAACTCGAATTATCTGGAGGATTTGTCGCATGTGACATTCCCCATTTTTGGAGCCAATTACCCTGAAGAGAGGGGAACCCTGATATCGTCCCAAGGAGAGCGCATGTTGCTGAGTATGATCAGTAGGGAGCACCTGACATACATAGACGGGACGGAGTATAAGAATCCAGGCTTCTTGTTCGGGGACGTTATCGACAAACAGTCCCAGACCAAACTCAAGAAGGAGAACTGGGTATTCACTGCTGAGGGTACGTCATGTCTTTGCTGAAGATGCCCAGGGATTACCCCATCTCGGCCTTCTTTTATGCCACACATCCTAGGAAGATGATGTGGGTACTGACTCCCGATCTTCACGGCCGACCGGGGAAGATCTTACACAACAAGAAATATTATGGGGGGGGCCTATATGAGTCATCCCTCGGGCCCTGTTATGCCCTTTAGGGGATTACTGCCGGGTAGTGTTCCGAGTGAGGACACTTCGTTGATCCAGCCGATTCAGATGTCGACCTTCTGCAATGACTTCATGGGGCAGGAAGGAATGTACCCTAGAGTCAACCCTCGGACTAGTGGATGGCTTAGCCCGGGGAATCTCCGATGGGCCAGTTTGACTGCATGGGCCCTGAAGCACTTCTAGGTAGAGCTGGAAAGTATTGGCTTGTTCGCGGCCGTGAGTTCCACAAGTGTTGGGTTGTCTGTCAACCCTAACATGTTCTTAGCCCTGATGGAGCGATACAACTCGCTCACTGGGACTTTTTCCACTCTGCTGGGGTAGTTGGGCTTAGCCCTTCATGAGATGGCAGAGATTTCAAGGCTGCCACTGGAGGACGTTCCTTATGAGGAGTACGTCCCTACAAACAGGGAGTTGAGGGATACAAACCCTCGGGCGGTGGCAGTATATCAGGAGCTGATGAGCCACTACCTTGCTTGCACCACTTTCTACAAGGAGCCGTCTGATTTGGCTCATATCAACAAGTGGGCAATATATCTCTTCTTCCACCAGGCCAGAAATCCTAAGCCTGCCAAGGTGGTAGATAGACAAGATAGGCCCTTGAACCTCCTGAGCATGCTCAATGCTGACACGGTCGATGACCTCATTGAAGACGCAGGGGCTCCAGATCATATTTTTGACTAGGAGATAGGGGGTTACCCTGCAGGCACAAAAGCCTTCAGTTATATGAGGCATTATCGGAAGCCTCTGTCAAAGGAAGCTCAATTGGCTGGCTTTCTCTCCATCTGGCTACGCCGCTGGGTAGTGCCGGGTATCGCGTCTGCGGATCGCATCCATCGTAACACTTTATGGCCCGCAGTGTGTTTGGTGTTCCGAGCAAGACTGGGCCTGCTTCCTGCTATGGTATATAGAATACAAGCAGGTCTGGGGGCCCTTATTGATGGTCTGCTTGCTGATGAGATGCAGCGTAAAAGTTTTCCCAGGGTAGAATTATCATTCCTGTACTTGATGGGATGGTTAATTCTTCATAATGCGTGGGTGATGTCTCCCGGTTCCGCCAACAGTTCAGGAAAAAATTTCTTGCTGAATTACAAAAATTCTTCTTGGAACGTGGCGACCGTCACAGATTGTCAGCGGGCGTTAAACGTAGCCCACAGCTGGAAGATCTTCTGTATCGTTCCCCCTGTACACATCAATCAACAGGGGAGGAAACTCAAGGATGAAGGTCATAGGAGAACCATTCTTTCTCCGGAAGCCTTCTACTAGTTGGTCTGCATTAGACCTTCCCATTTGCTATACAGAAGCGATGATCATTGCTTCCTAGAGATCTATCTGCCCAGTCGGTTCGCCAGGCAGTTTGGGTATGACCAATTGCATGTGGAAAATGCCATTACCAGCTTCAAGTCCAGAGATGGACTTATTGATGGAGCCAGAGG
The DNA here is from genome assembly GCA_036927795.1 of Iris macrosiphon. NCBI lineage: Eukaryota > Viridiplantae > Streptophyta > Magnoliopsida > Asparagales > Iridaceae > Iris > Iris macrosiphon. Next base: position 183,185,263 of record JAYESA010000004.1, read on the forward strand.
GGGCGGTAATTTATCGCGGGCTGCACTGGTGTAACTTTTGCGGTGCCCGTGACTTCTCTCTCTATGGAGATGCACATGCTTTACTCGTATGCATAGTTCTATGCATCCATCAATACCTTCCATCGCGATTTTGATATACATGGAAGTTTTAGAATGCCCTCTCATAGGTCTACTGGAAGGGAGGATATTCCGTCTGTTTCCTCGGATGAGAATGAAGACACCACCGGGACAGACGAATTCTTGACGACAATACCGAGAGGCGTACTAGCTCCGACTGTAGAGCCTCTCGTTATCCCCCATAAAAGGAAGGCTTCTGCTCCGAAAGAACCTTCTCCCTGCAAGAAGAGGATTGCAAGAGGTCGTAAAAGGGCTTCTACTAGGGAGGCTTCCAGGAGCGAGCCTGTCGTTTTCCCTGTTGGGAATGATTCTTTGATTAGTGGTCCTTCGCCTTTTAGAGAGAAGACCTCCATAGTTCCGGCTGGCAGTGTCGGAGATTCTTTGCTCGAGATCGCTGCTACTACTGCTTCTGGTAGTGCTACGAGATCGCCTCCAAGGCCGAGCATAATAAGATTGCATATACCTTTATCCAGATCAATAATGGGGGTAACCCCTACTTCGTCAGTAAGTATATCCAGCGAGATTCCACCTGATAAACCTCGAGTGGATCTTGGTGAAGACTGGGAAGACGACCCTCCAGTGTCAGTTGGTGCACCCCCTTCTCCAGGTATGACATCTCGCTTAGCCTCATTAAGAACTGATTTAGCTGTACTGGCGGCGGACGCGACATATATACCATCAGCCATGGATAAATATCATCTTTTATGCCTCCTTTAGGAAAATTAACATCGAGTTGATATTAACTTTCTTTTGTCTTCTTTTCAGGAGAAGACATCTCAGGGGAGGGCAGCGTCGACGCAACCTTTGACTTCGTTGTGGCTCCTGCCGATGAAACGACGGTGTTAGACTTTGGAGAGGCAATATTTTTGGGTGCTGTCTCGCCAACTACAGTCCAGATATCATCAGAGGAGGATAAGCCCATCATAGCGACTGTGCCTCCTATGTCGAGTACGCCAGCCACTTCAACCATTGCTGGTGCTTGTTCTTTTGTAGCGCCATCTGTAGAGGCAACGACCATGTTAATATCCTCTGCAGTTATTCCTGGAGGAAGATTTACCGATATCGCAGCCACTTTCAGCATCCATTCGAATTTTGCCATGCTAGTTGAGCAGTATACTAGTGTTTTCTACATCACTTTGAAAACGCTGATATCAATGGTGCTGGAGAAGAATCTAGGCTTCGAGGCTCTGAAGATGTCCTCCCAGCTTGCGATAGCGCCGATCAGAAATTTCAACGACGCTGGAAGAGCTGATGCGCTGGAGCAAATAGTTAATGGTTTAGAACAACCCATTAACGAATATTTACAATTATTTTGAGGCAACATCGATGATATAATTCAGGCCGAGTATGATTTCTTGACTGTGCATCGTGCTGAACAGATGGAATGCTTGAATAAATCCATCCAGACACAGCGGCAGAATATGGATGAAGGGAAAGCCGTCTTAGAGAAGGTTATTCTTCTTCAAACAAAGTGCAAGGCCGAACATGAGGGAAATAAAGCGAGGGTCCGCAAACTGGAAGCCAAACTCGCTCAGGCAAAGGAGTGGGCTCTTTATTCATTGGCAGCTCTAGATGTGGTAAATGACCGACTGGATACAGCTCAGCAGAACTTGGCACGTGCATGAGTCACCTGCGCCGGTTTTGTTCATGCTTTGTCCGAACTATCTTTCTTGAACAATGATGAGACAAGGCTGGAGCGGGCTCACGCTAACGTCTTGACCTCCAGGAATGAGAGGATGGCCTCCTTGGCGTAGCAGATTCGTGATTTGACTTCTACTCCCCAATGATATACTTTTTGCTTTTTTATATAATTTTCTCTTTCTGGAGATAATAAAGAAACTTTATCTGACTTTGTGGACCCATCATTTTTTGAATATAAATGATAGGCTAGGGTAAAAGTGATATCAGAGGTAATATGGACGTGATATACTTTTGGTAAGCTTCAGCTGAATATATCTATTCTGAGGTTATATGGACATGATAGAATATGATCCAACTAAATTTGTGTACAAAACACTATCAGAGGTAATATAGACGTGATAGGTTTTGAAGTTCCAAATTAGTTTAAACATATCTATTCAGAGGTCATGAGAACATGATAGAATATGCTCCAACCAGTTCTTTGTACGTAGTGTTGTCAGAATGAGATCTTCACCATGTTCCTTTGAGCAAAGGAGATTAAGCATAGTACCTCTTTAGGAATTTGCCGTTGATAGGAGCCATTATCAGATCTCCGTTAGGCTTGGCTAATCTATATGCGCCATTTGAAAACGTTGTTTCAATCACATAAGGGCCCTCCCATTTGGGCTGGAATTTACCCTTACTCTTGTGTGTAATGATCATAGGCCTCTTCACATCCAGAACTAGCTCACCAACTTTGAACACTCTCTCCTTCACTTTTTGGTTAAAAGTTCTGGAAATGCGTGCCTGGTAGAACGCAATACGTTATTGAGCCTGAAGGTGTTTCTTGTCTAATCCTTCTAGCTCTTGAAGATGTAGCAGATTATTCTTTTCCTGAGTCAACTCATTAGCCACTACTATTCTGAGTGAGGGAATTTGAACTTCAATGGGGAGAACTGCTTCACACCCATAGACTAATGAGAATGGGGTACAACCCGTCGGTGCTCGTACCATTGTGCGGTATGCCCAGAGGCACTCTCCGAGCTTCTCATTCCAATCTCTTTTGTTCGTAGAGACAAACTTCTTCAAGAGTTTGATAATGGTTTTATTGAAAGCTTCCGCCAAACCATTAGCAGCAGGATTGTATGCCGTAGAGGCCATATTTTGTATCCGATTTTTATCACAAAATTGGTGAAACGCTTGGCTGATGAATTGAGGCCCGTTGTCATGGATTATCCTTCGGGGTATCCCAAAGCGATAAATGACATGATGCTTGATAAAGCTGATCACGTTGGATGTCTTTACCTCCGTAAGAGGGATCGCCTCTGCCCATTTAGAGAAATAATCGATGATAGCCAATATGAACCGATGTCCTTTAGAAGATGATGGGTGAATAGGACCAATGATGTCCATACCCCATGCTTCGAAGGGCCATGATGCAATGGTAGGATGTAGATACTCAGAAGGCTGATGTATAAAATTCGCATGAACCTGACAAGATTTGTATTGTCTTGCATATTTTACGGCATTTGCAATTATGGTAGGCCGGTAATAACCCATTCTCCTGATATGATCATGTAACTTGGGACCGGGTTGATGTGCTCCACATACTCCATCATGAGCTTCACGGATAACCCATTTTGCATCATCGTCAGAGAGACATCGTAGCAATAGTCCATCATAAGTTCGGTGATATAGACTTTGTGAAGAAGTATCAAAATAGAAGCGTAGTGATCGTCTTTTAACCGGTACTACTTCTTTGGGATCTTCTGGTAAGATTTCGTATGCTGCGAAGTCTATATAGGGACTTCTTCAATCTCTCTTAGGAGGAATCGTATTTATGGCATAGCTGCGTTCCATGTGAAAATTATTTTTCACACAAAACAAATCTCTGTTGAGAAGGATTACTGAATTCTGCCTCCTTATAGGAATAGCTAGATCTGCAGCTAGACTGGCCAGAGCATCATCTTCCAAATTTTAAGATCGAGGCACATGCTCTAGGAAGAATCCTTTAAAAGACTTTCTAATCTCGATCGTTGCTTGGTGGTAAGGAATGAGGTCTGGATTGCGGACTTCATATATTCCTCTGACCTGATTGACGATCAGCAGAGAATCACCAAAATCTTCCAGGTACCCCACATCCAATTCTTTAGCGACTTGGAGCCTGATTAATAGGGCGTTATACTCTGCCATATTATTAGAGCAGGGTTCGCTAAGAGAATATGCTCGATTGATGACGAGTTTATCAGGAGTGACCAGGACAATTCCTACTCCTGAAACTACGTTTCCCCTGGGACCAGTCCTGGAGGCACCGTCGAAGAATAGCTGCCATGTAACACTTTCTATTGCGAAATTACATTCTGCAACTTCGTCGGGAATATCCTCGTATAGTTTAGAGGTTTTCGGAATCATATGAGCAGCTAGAAAATCAGCCAAGGCTTGGCCTTTGATGGACTTCTGAGGGACGTACACCATATCATATGGTGTTAATAACATCGCCCAAGTCGCGAGTCGAGAATTGAAAGCACTCGGCTTGTTCATCAATACCCGAAGAGGATTGATTCTAGAGATGATATGAATAGTTTGGCCTATGACATAATATCGCGTCTTCTGAATTGCGAACATTAGGGCCAAACATTCTTTTTCCACTGGATTATACTGGTGTTCAGCTTCGACCATCATCCTGCTTAAATAGTAGATAGCCTGTTCATGACCTTCATTATTCTTCTGTGCGAGGAGAGCTCCCAAAGAATGATCCATTACTCTAACATATAGCAAAAATAGTCTTCCTATGATGGGAGGCACCAAAACTAGAGGATTAGTGAGGTAGCATTTGATATCATTAAACGCTTGCTGACAGACTTCGTCCCATACGAAGGAAACACCTTTCTTCATGAGGCGAGAAAAAGGTTGACATCTTCCAGAGAGGTTGGATATGAATCTCCTGATATAAGCCAGACGACCTTGAAATCCCCTGAGTTTCCTCAGATTATGGGCTGATCACAATTCTAAGATAGCCTTCACTTTATCAGGATCCACTTGAATGCCTTTAGCAGTAATGACAAATTCTAAGAATTTGCCACTGGATACACCAAGAAAGGACTTTGTAGGATTTATTTTGAGTTGATTTTGGCGCATCAACTTGAATACCGTCTTCAAGTCTTGGATGTGATTATCCTTAAGGCAGCTTTTGACAGTAATATCGTCTATGTAACATTCCACTATTTTGCGTAAATGCTCATGGAATATGTTACTCATAGCTTGCTGATATGTAGCCCCGGCATTCTTTAATCCAAAAGGCATGACTGTGTAGCAGTATATCCCCGGTGGTGTACGGAAGGCAGTATGCTTCTCGTCTTCAGGATGCATCTTGATCTGATTGTATCCTGAGAATTCGTCCATGAAGGACATGCATTCAAAACCGCATGTATTGTCGATCATGACGTCTGTGATGGGAAGAGGGAACTCATCCTTGGGGTATGCCGTATTGAGATCTCGGAAGTCGATACAAGTGCGGACTTTCCTATTTTTCTTCATGACCGGGACAACGTTGGCGACCCAATCAGGATGTTGTTCTTCCTGGATGAACCCGCAGGCTATCAACTTCTTGATTTCAGCTTCGATGGCATCCATCATATCCGGGCGGAACCGGCGTTGGTGCTGCTTTACAGGTTTTGAATTGGGCAGTATGTTAAGCTTATGAGTAGCCACTTTTGGATTAAGACCTGGCATATCCTCATAATTCCACGCAAAGATATCGATATATTCTTTTATCAGCTGGATTATTTCTTCCCTTTCTTCTTCGAAAATATTGTTACTGATGAATATCGACTTTGGTGAAAGTTCATCCCCAATATCGATTTGGATAACTTTATCTTCAGTGGGCGGTTCTCTCTGCTCGAACCGGAGTTCCCATTGTGTATTCATTTGCTGTGCCCAGGATTCATCTTCAAACAGTTCAGATTCTTGTTCCTCTGCTTCGAGAGAATCTGTCAATATCGTGTTTGCTGATGATGCTTGTTCGAGATCAGCATATGAGCCAGAGGACGATGAGTCATCTTGAGAAGAGAAAAAGATATCCTCACTTGACTCAGAAGTTGCAAGGGAGGTGGTATACCCTAACCCCGAACGAGTTCATTGACAGTAGGGATCACCATGCAACGATATTCGCCTGCCTTTCCCATAGTTGAGGCCTGGTTCTGACTTCAGATCATAACCCATACTTTGCATAATCTTCAAAGCTTGCGGGCTATATCTGTGAACTTGCATTTTGCCAGCATCGGACTCGTGAGAGTCTTCTTGTACAATCGGTCTGCTGCGCATGCAACCGAAGACTATTAGATGCTGATTACTGCGAGTAGACGGGATAATAAAGGTAGAATCTTTATGTGGCCCATATGTCGTGATGACATTAGATGTTGATGCTACCTCCCATACATACGAATGATAGGAGTCTATAGCTTCCAAGAATTTTTGTGCTATAGGTTCTATATCGTCAAGGGGGGAAGATTCCTAATTTGGAATTTGAGCATCAGTATACTGGAAAAGAGGTTATTTATTATCATCATAAACCATGTTCCCAGTTGTATTTACATCAATCGGCTGTTTGTTGCGCCAAAGGTTGATGACCAAAGGTGGAGGCTTTTGGTTCAAAGTGATCACTAGAGGATCGCTTTTTTCTCCTGATTTAGTTTTGTTCAAGTGAATAGCCATGGGTTCCATGCCTTTTGGACGGTAGTCTGCCCTTTCACCTGGATTGACAGAGGTCGCTCAGCAGATGGTTCTTCTGGCTCCCGGTGGGGCTCTTCCTCCGTCTTGCCTGACACATCTTTCATGTAGTCTTGGGTGTACAACATGGCATCGGAATAGTAGGACTCTACTCCCTTGAACGGGTTAAGGTCAGCAAACTCCATTTTTACTGTTCCTTGGGCATCCACATATTTGAAGCATTGAAGTAGAGTCGAAGGAACAATATTGTGATCGTGGATCCATGGTCTGCCCAACAGAATATTATAGGATACCTCTGAATCAATGACCTAACATGTAGCCACTGATCTAAGATCTCCTATCTGGATCCTCAGCCGAATCTTCCCCAACGGCTTAGTTTTCCTGGCGTTGAAGCCCACGATTGTAGTATTGGTGTAAGTCAGTTCGCTTGTAGGAATCCTCAGCTGTCTGAGCAGACTATGAGAGATAATACTGATCGACGATCCCGGATCTATGTGAATCCGGTCTACCTCCATGGAACCAACGTATCCGGTATAATAGAGGGGTCTGTCATGCCGGTTATGTTTCAACAACATGTCATTTTGAGTGAAAGTGATGTTAGAGACCACTTCCATCACACTATGGCATTGAGGACATGCCACAGGTTCTTTATCAGGGGACTTGAGCTGAGTCAAGCATACATCCGCCTGTATTAACGCTTCACTCAAGGCTTGACGAGTGTCTTTGGACAGCCTTAGGAGCTCGAAAATGGACAATCTGGCTGGTGTGTCACGCCCCAGTCCCAAAATATGTAGGACTAGGAACACGTAAGCATGTCAGCCGTATGTACATGGCAACTCCAATATATGGATACCATAATACATACGTACGCTTTAATATGAATATAAACTTACATGTGGTATATATAGTGTCATAAGTCACAGATATACTAATCTCATCCACAAAACAAGTAACAAAAATGAAATAACTAAACTAGAATAATGAGTCTGAATAATCCAAAATAATAGTCGGGTGGAGACAAATCCACTACCAATGACTATATCAATACTAAAATAAGAGAGAAGAGTAAATCTCCAATATAAATTAAGATAATGATATAAAGGTATCAGCGAAGCGATCCATCGCTGGAGATAATCAAAGATGCTCCAAAGGTAAGACCGCCTCGGAAGAGATAAGTGGTAAGTCCTGATCCGTGCTCCTACGAAAAGTCATGAACATCTACACCTGGAAAGGGACCAGGTCCTTAGAGGGACGTAACAAGATACATAGAAGCAAGCCAATTTGAATACAGTAAATATGAATAATGTTTGAAAATATATAAGTACGATGTACAAGACAATCTATATGAATACAAATAAGGACAAAATTTTGACGTATGGGCAAGGGTAGGCTACTCGATCTAAGCCTCACAACTCACACACCCGCCAGTGGACATCAGAAATCGTCATACCTCGGGGGTAGCGACCAGCGCGACTCTACAAAAATTGACATACCTCGTGGGTAGTGACCAGCGCGACACATGCCCGTAGTGCGAACTATATACTACGGTTTACCAGAGTGGTTAAAAGCCCATACGCCTAATGATTGTCCTCTCATGATATTAAGTGTCAAGTGTGTGTCAACATACATATAATAGATAGTAATGACTGAAAGAAAACTCACATGCAATGCATATACAGAAATAAAATGAATATACAGAAATATAAATAGCATGTAAAGTACTGTAAGCAATTTGGCAAGGTATCTTGCCTGGTCTAAAAAAGAATGAAGTCCCAACTCAAGGCGTCGCCCGATCTACCCGTCACATAAATTAAACAAGTTAGGTTACAAAAGTGGGTGAATAGGTTCCTCCATTTTAATCTATTTTAATTCTGAATAAAATAACCTAAAAGAGTATTTTTAATCTTATTATAATCTAATTTTATTACTAAACCCTAATTTTGGTCCAAAAAAAATTAACTTTACAGATTTGTGATCCGTGACACGCAAATCGAGGCAATCCATTAACCAAAAAGTCAACTGACTCAAATCCTGGATTTGTGTATAAAATTTTATAGATTTTAGCGCTACATGAATGCCAGAATTGACAGTTTTATAAAATCACAAGTCGGCAAAGAGTTATGGCCACAAGGGCGAATAGATGATAGTTTTTAGTAGTTTCCTATTTACGTAAATGTTGCACAAATTTTACAGTAGATTAAACTTGCATATTAAATTCTTGAAAAGTAATTTTATGTAAGTTCATCATGTCAACTTTCCGAAACTTCAAACGGTTCGTAATTTTGAGTCAGGATCTCTTGTAATCTCAAAAATACTAAAATGCGTCTGATTTTGGACATCTGACACTTTTAGAATTTTTTGGAAAAATAGATTCATAAATTATTAAAATAATTTATATTTTCATAAAACTAACCTTGACATAGTTCTAACAAAAAAAATTGGAGCGCGTTTGGAGTCCGGAGCTAGGAGATATCGTCTTTTTAAGTCGTCATAGGTGTATTAGCCAACTGGGCCAGGATGTCGAAGTTATATGGCTTCTCCAAACCTTTGTTTTGAATATTCTTCAAAGGTTTATCAAAGTGCACTTCTTTTTGCTTGCCCTTTTCTGCATAGTTGGTCTAGAAGGACCTGCCTCTGGTATGACGGGTTCAGGCTCTGGAAGTTTGGCAGCTGAAGTGTCTGCCGTTGCATCTTTCTGGTTTCCGCCATAGTCTTTAAGGTAGGCTTTCCCTGAACAGGTTCCGGTAGCCAAAGTCTCTTCTTCTGATGTCGGGGATATTATAACCATATGGCATGGTTTACGTCTTGAGTTCTTTTTAGACTTAGCTTTAGCAGCTTGAGTCTCTTCCTCAATCTCTGATACCAGATCAGGATGAACCCACATAATCTCACCACGCTGGGTAGTTAGGGGTACCAGGTCATAATTCTGACCCCTGGCCAGAGGGAGATTAACGATGTTCATCATTGTCCGAGAAATAGGTACAACACCATCCGAAACTTCTTGAGGAGGCAGATTGCCGAATTGGAGGAAGATCATGTTGGCGGTGACCGTCTTCTCGCTATTGCGCAGAGTGATGGCCTTGGCGTCGATCAACTCCTGGATTTTCCTCTTTAGTACATAATACGCCTTTGTAGGGTGATGTATGTACCTATGGAAAATACAGTACTTAGGATTATTGGTACTGCCGACTTCATTTGGCCGCTTTACTTCGGGGAGAGTGAGCTTGCCACTTTTGATTAGATAGTCGAATATGCTCGGAATATCGTCGTCGTCAAAAGAGAATGCTTCAATGGGCCTGGAAGTCCCAGATTTCGTCTGTGTGGTTGCTGGGGTAGATTGCCTGGACGTGTTAATCGCCAGAGCTTCCTTTCTTTTGGAACCACGAGGATGGTCGCTATTGGAAGATGACCGTTTCCCCTTGTCAGAGGTGGAGATCATGATTCCATTGTTACGCGCCTTCCGACTGTTGTCTTCAGTGGCTACCGCTGAGATGATAAACGAGGGCCAATCATTGAACTGATTTGGTCCTATGAACACCAAGATTAGTAGAGAAGGTTCTTCCTATAAATGTCCACCAAGGCTGAATCCGGAACTCCGGGAGACATTTGGAAAGTGGCCTGACGAAAACGTTCGATGAAAGTACGAACGTTCTCTTTCTGCTTCTGCTTTACTTCGATGAGCGAGGACATAGACATGTCCATTCCTCCTTCGTAGAATCGTACGAAGAACAGAGTCTTGAAATCTTCAAAGGAAGTAATACAGTTATTCGCAAGACTACGATACCACTGATAGGCTACTCCAGACAGACAGCCTTTAAACACTCGAGTGAGAAGGGCATCATTCCCTTGCAACAATACCGTCATCATGCTAAAGTAGTTCATGTACTGGCTCGGTGACGTCTTTCCCTCAAACAAAGCCATAGCCTGTGGTTTGTATTTTGGAGGGAAAGGGATCTCATCCCAGATAGCTGGGTAAGGTTGGTTGATTCCCAACTTCTTGAGCTGATCCTTATGCTTCAAGGCATCAAATTGGGCTTTCAATTCTCGTACTGCCTGTATCGGGTCTTCAGCTGGTAAAGGGACCGCAGAGTGGTGAGAGATCAGTTGTATCGTAACTCCAACAGGAGGCAATACATTCTTCGAGTTAGGAAGTGGAGGAGCTGCTGACTCTTGATTTAGAACAGGCTCCTGGTTCGCATTGGATGGTGGTAGGTCCACCCCCACACATATTTGAGTCGAAGGAACCGATGTTGGAGCTATAGCAGCTGTATGTTGAGTCAGCATCATCTGGTGCATATTCTCCATCATGGAATGTATCTCTTTCAGTGATGTCTCCAATACAGCAATGTGTTGCTCAGTATTTCCTGATGGGGAAGCCTCTTCGCGTTCATCTTCAATGACATAGACTCCCATTTCTCTGGATGTTATGAAAGGATCAGTATAGAGCTCTGTAGAGATTGAATTTATACTTTCAGCATCCGATTCGGAAAATTGGCGACCCCTAGTGTCAGAATCAGAAGAATATGAAGTCGGTTGTCGTGACCTCGAACGGGTATTTCAGAATATACCAGCTTTAATATTCTTAAGGAGTCTGTTGAATCTCCTTTGGCTTGGAGTTCTAGAGGGATGACGTCTTGAATTTGACCTTCCTCTTGGAACGTGTGAAGCCATGTTCACTGATGCGAATGTAGGCTCTTCTTTCTGTAAGGACAAAGAGTAGTTCAACCGGTCGAAAATTGACCATTTTGCTTTAGAACAGCAATAATTAACTACAACTTTATGACTATTACAACAGTGCTCCCTAGGGGGTATAATAGACATGTTAGAAGATCCCCTATCTTTGCGCTTCTGGATTAGGAGTTTATGCAAGTCAGGAGGATTAACAGAAGAAGAAGAAGGCTTATTCTGCCTTTTTACATCAGTTGGAGTACGGATATTGGGAATCATAAGTCTCTCCCTGCCATATGAATACAGCAGTTCAGCCATGTTAGTAGCACATGATCCATGAGGAGCGTATCTATCCACGTACTGGGCCTTCTTTACGCTGAAGGTCTTGTCCTGGCATAATCTGGAACTTTGCACAGGTTGGCGTAAAACTGAGGAAGTCCTCAATCGACCGTCGGCATTCTGCGTAATCTGAAGAGCGGGTAGATTCTTCTCTTGATGGCGTAAAAGCCGAGATGTCGGGAAATCTGCTACTTGTTTTCCCTTGCGGAGATTGCAGGGACCCTTTGCCTCTTTACAGAGGGGAGATGTATTTTTACGCACGGAGCGCGTTTGGAATTTCTGAGTTGGCACTGAGGCATTATCAGAATTTTTTTCTGCCACGTCATAGATGAGAGACTGAATTTTACGCGCGGGGCGCGGAGTAGACTTCTGGATTGGCATTAAGGCATTGCCAGAAGTTTTGTCTGCCACGTCACAGACGGGAGACTGAGTTTTACGCGCAAGGCACGGAGGTTGCGGTGCTACAACCTTGTTGGTCGGAGTGAGAGAGTCCGCAGGAAGGGTAAAGGATGTCCTAGGCATCCATACTTTACGTAATTTCCTGCGGTCTTGGACAGAGAGAGAATGAGAGCTACCCCCTGCTCGAAGCATGTCTTCGTAAGCTAATTGGTCGAATTGGACGACCAAGGTCTTCTTCATTGATCCCACGGATACAGCATCGTGTTGAGCAATTACTTTCTCGTCAGATGAGAAAGTTGTCCCCAGCAGAGTCACCATCTTGTGTTTGATAATAAATAAAAGAAATGAAAATAGGTTTATACGAAACCCTTTCTTTGGTTTACAAACAAGAAAAAAAAGTACAATTAATCCTATACGAGGATATTAAGTACAAAAATTTAAGTCTGGGAAAATATTGCTATAGGAGTCTGATCTGCGGTCGATCACTTTGTCCCTTGGACCACACGATGAAGAAGAAGTGCTGTAGAAGACGAAAAAGAAGCTTCAAAGACTGCAGGAGGGATTGAACTCTCGTTGCCAAAGCTCTCTATAGGTGCTTTCTTGACCTCTGTCTGTGACTTCTGAATTCTCTCTATCTTGGATTCGACCTTTTCCTCGACCTTTTTTTTGACCCTTTCCTCGACCTTGGACCTCCGTGGCCGGAGGTCTCTATTTATAGAATTCAGCTACAGTCAGTGTAGAAACCGAACAACGGAGAGAGCTGCACCTTTTACGCGGCGGTTGTAATAACTGCTATCCACGTATGAATGATCTTCTGAATCAGCGTGTGACGCGTATCCCATTATGAGGTAATGCGTATAACTGCTCGTCGAAGATCATGGCATGCAAGCCACGTAGGTAACTGCCCCTTGCGTAGAGATGGTTGGCATAAAGGCCAAATAACTGTCTCGTAGGCGTAAAAGCCAAATAGCTGTTCTCATGACGTAAAAGTCGAGTAGCTGTCATGTTGGCGTAGAAGCCAAATAGGTGTAGAAGCCAAGTAGGCGTAGAAGCCAAATAGGCGTAGAAGCCAAGTAGGCGTAGAAGCCAAATAGACGTAGAAGCCGAGTAGGCGTAGAAGTCTAATGCTGCATGGATAGGTAGCCAGCGTAAGGACAACCAGTTTATCCTTCTTTGACTGAGGTTTTGAGCGTATCATGAGCCAGATAGCCTCATCACGCACCTTTGCAAATATAGCCTGAGTTGGCGTATTTTGAGGAGATAGCATACGACGTACTCTATAGTTGAAAATGGCCAGGTCGGCATATTTCAAGAAGATAGCGTACATCGTGCTCCTATAGCTGAAAATAGCCTGATGGCGTAATATGCAGGGGGGATGATGTGGACATATTATCCCTAATTATGGCTCACCCAGTCGTTAAAAGTAGAACCAAATCTCATGCATTAAATACAGAGATATGCCCCCATCACGCACATTAACTGCAGAGACGTGCCTCGAGTTCTGGACGAAGAGAAGATTTTGACGTGGCGGTTGGTTTCGTCTCATCTTGAGCGTAAAAACTTATGTCTGCCTGTGTAGAATAGGCAGCGTATTCCTTGAATACGTAAATAACATATTATATCAAGGATTATGTCTTTAGACGACAGTCTGGAGTTCTGTGCAGAGTCATCATTACAGCCGTCAACTCGATCCCCGTGCAGTACTCTTTGTCAAGAGTCAGGTTCACTGCATGATCTGACAGGTTCATTCGAGGAATACGAAGAGTTCCTCGTATAATTTTTTGCTGCATTAAAAGCAGGTAGGTTTTATGCCGAAATAGCGATGTAACAACCTTTTTACGCTGAAACAGTCTGGAAATACTACATTACGCGGGTTGTTCTGGAGCTATATTTTACGCTGAATAGCATTGAAGCTCTGTTGTTCGCCAATGGCTCTGAAGTCATGTCTTATGCCCTCCAGTGCTGGAGCTCTATTTTACACGGCTTCCTGCATGTTTGAGGGTTTTACGCGTATAATTTCTCAGCATATTTTTCAAGCTTCTACATCTGGTTGCTGGCGTGTCAAAGGGTGTCTAATGGGTCCTCCTGGCTGTGTCCTTACTGGTCCTTGATGAATTCTTTGTTGAATTCTATTTTCCCTGTTGATGGCCTCCTGGATCCTGGCCTTTGTCAATAGCTCGACATAAGAGATCCGGGACTGGGAGCAAGTGTAGTGCTGGAGCTCCTGAGTCAGCCCACGGTGAAACCTCTTAGCCTTCTCCAAGTCATTAGGTATTAGGACTATGCCATACTTACTGAGACGGCTAAACTCTGTGTCATACTCATCAACCGTCTTGTCCCCTTGCTCTAGATGGAGGAACTGATCGTACAATACGTCCCTTACAGTATCCGGGAAGTACTTTCCCTCAAAGCACTCCAAGAATTGTTCCCAAGTCTGACGCGTACCCAACTGGCACTCCATTGATTCCCACCAGTGATGTGCGTTACCTTCTAACTGAGTCCTTACTCCTATCATCCATAGGTCAGAAGGTAATTGTGATGCCTCTAACAACTTCTTGGTATTGGAAATCCAGTTCGCGGTCTCCTCTGGACTCTCATTGCCCTTATACGGCTTAGGGCCCATCTGCACAAAGTCCTTGACTGAACCAACCCGAGCTTGTGGTACTGAAACTAGTGCCTGGGTTGGTGCAGGGGCTAGTACAACCATTCTCTCAAGTGCTGCCAGGAATTCTAGCCTCTGCTCTGCTGCTTGCTGCCTCTGTTCCTGCATTATCATCTGAAAGAATTAGAACAGCTGTGTCTGGCCATCCTGCGTTGCTAGTGGAGCTGGAAAAGTCCCATTAGGTATCGTGGAAGGGGTTGATGGAATTGGATTGCTAGTCAGTCCATCCGGTCCGGGAAGAAGAGGTGTCGATGAGGTCACTCCTGGTGATTGGTCGTCGTCCCCTGGAGACGTGTTGTCCCCGGTGGCGGCATGCCCGTTATGCAAATTCATTTCTCTGCAAGAGATGGACGAAGGGTTAACAAAAGTACATGAATCAAGCAGGATGCAAGCACTTAAGTAGGACATGTTGGAAGGAAGGTAAGTTATAGTCAAGTATGGATGAGATCTAAAATTCTAATCCTAGGTGCAAGCCCGCTCGGTACAGTTACGTAACCGAAACGGCTAACTCGACCTGAATGGGCCACCACAAAAATATGTCACGCCCCAGTCCCAAAATATGTGGGACTAGGAACACGTAAGCATGCCAGCCATATGTATATGGCAACTCCAATATATGGATACCATAATACACACGTATGCTGTAGAATGAATATAAACTCACATGTGGTGTATATATTAACACAAGTCACCGATATGCTAATCTCATCCACACAACAAGTCATAGAAAAAAATACTAAACTAGAATGAGGAGTCTGAAATATCCAAAATAATAGTCGGGTGGAGACAAATCCACTACCAAAGACTATATCCAAAATAATAGTGAGAGAGGAGTATAAATCTCCAATATAAAAATAAGGTGATGGCAGAAGTGTATCAGCTAAAAGAACCCATTGCTAGATGTAATCAAAGATGCTCAGAAGGTAAGACCTCCTCGGCAGAAAGGAATGCGTCAGGCCAGGCCCGTACTCCTGCGGATACTCCTGGTCGTCTATACCTGGCAAGGGACCAGGTCCTCAGAGGGACATAACAAGATACATAGAAGCAAGCCAATTTGAATACAGTGAACATGCATAACATTTTAAAATAAATAAGTATGCTGTACAAGACAATCTATATGAATGCAAATGAGGACAACTTTTTGACGTATGCGTAAGGGTAGGCTACTCGATCTAAGCCTCACAACTCACACACCCGTCTAGAACATCTTCAACCGACATACCGCCAGGGTAGCGACCCTCGTGACTCCATCAATCGACATACCGCGGGGGTAGCGACCATCGGACACGACCACCATAGTGCGTGCTAGTGACTACGGTGTTACCAGAGTGGTTAAAGCCCATACGCCTACTGATTATCCTCTATGATACTAAGTGTCATGTGTGTGTCAACATATCTAATATATAGTAATGACTGAAAGAAACTAAACATGCAATAAATAAACATAAATGCAATAAATATACAAAAATATACTAAGCATGCAAAATACTGTAAGTAATTTGGCAAGGTATCTTGTCTGGCAAGAAAGCTGCAAAAATATAATGTCCCGATGTCAACTCCAAGAGTCAGAAGCTACGACCTCAGAATGAACGTCTTCGGATGTTGAAATAAATATCACCAACGTTTCCAGAATAAGCAAAATAGCTAAAAAGTACTTCCCATTCGTCCAATTTGGACACAGGGGGGAAACGGTAATTTTGGGTAAAGTGGGGTCCACGTGTGGCCCACTTTACACCGAAAAGCATGCCAAGGGTAACAGTCTCTAAATGTGACAAATTATAGTTCAAACAACTCTAGATATCAATACGAACCCAACGGTATGTCCAAATGTGGATTCCGATGGGCCGAACACAATTTTGCCCAAAAAGTCAACCGTGGGACCCGCCAATTGGCGACTTGGTCAACTATCTCAGAATTGTGTGAAAATTGGGTCACAGGACCAGCGCATTATCACGAGTCCAGTGGCACAAGTTTTGTCGCAATCTGACGAGCGTGCACAAAATGCGCACGACTTTTATAAAAGTTGCGACACGAGATTTGTCCGCGGATAAGGGCTGATTTTGGCGCGCACACGGGTCCGAATCAGTTTCCGTGAGCTCTCACGTGTCCGGTTATGCTACGCGCACCGTTCGATATACTTGGTATATGACGGGGTGGTCCCGTTTGGCGGAGCGCGCTCTATTTCATAACTTTTGGAAATATAGAAAAGTGTGTTCGCGGGATTTTCCAACAAATTTAATTCTGTCTACAGCAGTTAATAATCTAGGGTTATTTAACAAAAATTAAACTAGGTCAAGTGGTCTACACATACCAAAAAGAATCATCGAATTCGGATCTCTGTGGTGGGAGATACGAACTCCAAAATATGGGTGATCACCGCAGTTTTCTGCGATCCCAGAATTTGGTCTATTTCTGCCAACTTTGGCGCTGTTTTTGCCTATGGTTTTGCGTTGTTCACGGTCTACTATCATACAGATATGGAAGAGGGTTAAGGGGTGAGCATACCGGTGAAGACGAGGTGGCATTTGGTTGAGCGAGACGACGGAAAACCACTCCGGAATACAGGTACCTCGCTGCGAAATCTCTAATGCGCGGGGTCGCGGTCGTCGGGATTGCTTTGGACGGCCTGGCGGGGTTCTCCGGCTGTGGTGGCGGCGCTCTCTAGGTCTAGATGGGAAGAGGAAGGGTTTGGATTATTTAGGGTTAGAGTTTTAGTTAAAATAGTGATATATATATATATATATATATATATATATATATATATATATATATATATATATATATATATATATATATACATATAAGGAAGAGAAGAGGGGGGTCTGGTTCGCGGGTGTGGGTATGTTGGAATTTGCTTGTTTGTTTACAAAAAGGGGTTGCTAGTGCAATATTTCCAGTGGCTGTGTTGGTAGCAAGGGGCGGCTCACACATGCACAGGCGGGTTGGCTCATTGAGTTTAATGGTTTGGTAGTTAAGGAAATTAGGAAATAGTTTAATGGATTTTTTTTCTTTTCCTTTTCTAATCTTTTCCTTTCCTTTTCTTTTATATTTCTCTTTAAATATATATGTATATATATATATATATATATATATATATATATATATATATATATATATATATATATATATATATATATATATATATATATATATATATATATATATATATATATATATATATATATTTATATATATATATATACACGTATATACTCATAGAAAAATCTAGGATTATATTAATACACACCATTAGGCTAGCAACTGTTCAAGGGGTCTCCTACATGAAATAAATTCCGAAAAATTTCTAATGGTCCCATAAATCCTCTAAGTGCACCAACACCTAAAATAAAAATTATTAAAAATCTATTTCTCCTAATTAGCACATAATTACTATAATTAAATTATTAATTAATAAAAAATAAAAAAATAATAAATACGGTTTTTAGAAATATGGGTTTTACAGTGACGTGGGAGAGCGTCAGATACTTGGTCCAGAGTTGGTGACACAAACAGTAGAGAAAGTCAAGCAGATTCAGAGCCACCTGCGTGTAGCACAGGACAGACAGAAACATTAGGCAGATGCGCACCGCAGACCTTTGGAGTTCAAGGAAGGTAACCATGTATTTTTGAAGATATCGCCTACTCGTGGTACCATCAGATTCGGAGGCAGAGGCAAGTTGAGTCCGAGGTACATCAGAACTTTTGACATCTTGGAATGAGTTGGCGAAGTGGCTTATCGTCTTGTATTGCCTCCATCATTAGAAGGAGTGCATGACGTATTTCATGTATCGCAGTTGAGGAGATATGTGGCAGACCCTAGCCACGTGCTTGATCATTCGAAAATTACAGTCGGGACCAGTTTATCTTACGTAGAGCAGCCAGTGGAGATACTCGATCACAGTAAGAAGACTTTGAGAGGTCAGACTATTCGACTGGTCAGAGTTGCATGGAAGCATCATTCGTCAGACGAGTCTACCTGGGAGCGCAAGGATTTTATTCGACAGCGTTTTTCGTATTTATTTGAGGACCAAGGTACGAATTTACGTACCGCATTTGATTGCTAGTTTGCCTTTAAATTCTCGTAGCTATTATCGTGCTTTACTTTTAATTTCGGGGACGAAATTTTTCTAAGTTGGGAAGGATGTAAACCCCCTCATTTATTTCTATAGATAGTCTGGTATGGGTTAGAAAATTTTGGTTTAGCAGCAGATGATTGAGGTTTAGAGTAAGGTTACAGATGTCTGATTTTTAATTAAACTCTTGGCGCGCCCTACCGTTGTTGAAATATTCGGAGCCCAACATCAGCCCATAATTTCCAACTTATTATTGCATTCTTGACTTGACACGCCAATTTAGGCGCTGGACTTTTTTGTCACTCAAAATTATAATTCCTTGTGCTCTAAATTAATTGCACAATTTTTTGCAACCGAAATCCATTATTTAATCCCGTGTCGCGCACCTGTGTCGTTGCCATCAATTTTTAGACAACAACTCAACCCGTTGAGCCAGACCAATTAAAGGGTCCAAGACTGACACCATGTCTACACCATTCATGACCTTTGTGTCACTCCCAATTGAGATCCCATGTGCCACCATTTAATTTAAGAGCACATGACAATTTATTCTAATTAAATTGGGGATACCAACTTTGACTAATCCTATTTTAATCCTAATTTAATTCCCATGCCCTTTTAATTAAGCCCATATAAAATACACAATACCCCCTCACCCTACAAAACACCAAACACCATTTCTTCCATAAATTTTGCACCATTTCATGTGTTTGTACAAATACCCAAAATTAAGGGGCTTAGTTGCAATTATTGCAATAGGTGTCATAACCTCATTGGTCAAGACCAAATGAAAAAGCCCCCTCTTCTTTGACTAGTCAATGCCCCCTCCTATGAATGAAAATTCTTCATATGGAATGCTAGCCACTCATTTGAATTGGGCTCATCCATACCACACAACCCTCACACAACTCCCTATAAAATGTCTCCATCACCACACTCTTCCCTATGCCAGCCCTAATCCCCAAAACCTAGAGAACACAACCCCCTCTCTCTCCTCCCTCTTCTACATTACAACCGAATACTTCTTCTTCTTCTTCCTTTCTTCTTCTCCTTCTTCCTTCCTTCTTCTTTTTCTTCTTCTTCCTTGAGAAACACTCCGGCCGAGCCGAGCCAACTCCGGCTGCTAACCACTCCCCACTCCGGCAGACTTCCACCCGCTGTACCCCGGCCGAGCACTACTGCCGTTCCACCGCACACCAACGCCACCACCACATCCGTCGTTACCGCCATCTCCACGAGCCAACTTCGACCGCACACCAACGCCACTACCACATCAGCCATTACCACCACCTCCAAACACCAACGCCACCACCGCACTTCCAGTTGACGACCCCCCGCTAACTTCACAGCGGCTGAGCCACTGCCACCACCTGCTATGCTCTTCGGCCACCTCCGGTTACCTCCTACACTTCCTCCATCAAGCCACCACCCCACCCGATCCTGCTGCCACCATCCGGCCGACTCCCCCCGGCCAGAGATGGCCACCACCTCGCCGAGGTGAACCACTCCCCCTCTCTATATATTTTGTATAAATTGTTTGGTGTATTTTAGTTTAGTATTAATGATCTTATGGCTTAATGATGTGAGTTTAGGGTTTGGTTATATGTAAATGTTATGAAATATATACAAGTGGTGGTTAAATGCTAGAGGTGAATTTTAGGGTTTGATATATTGTTTCACACATTAAGATTTAAGGGTTTAGTTCCTTGTAATATATGCAATGAGGATAAAATGCATGGTTAGTAATTAGGGTTTATAAATGCTAGATTTGAGATGTTAGGGTATTTCAATTAGTTTATGCATATTGTTATTGATGATGAGCAGTTTAATTGGTTGTGAAATAATGTTGTGATATCAAAGCAATGATTAATATTAAGAGCTAATATTTTAATGAGGAAACACTGATGGAAATTGAGGAGCAGGTGATTGTTGTGTAGTAGTGTGTAATATTGAACCAATAGCCATGCATTGACGTTTGATGAAAAATGATGAACATAATTACGTAGCAGTTTTATTGAGAAATGGGAAAGATTGTATATGTCTGAGGATTTGATCAGGGTTTGATTAACTGAATATTGTGATAAATACAGTAAGATTGAGGTTGGGTTTGATGATATTGTACAGATGATTAATTTGATTTGATGTAACGTACCATTAGTCAACCTTGGTCAACCCTCTAGCGTCGTGTCCCTATGAGTTGTAGCTGAGTCTGAGCATATGTTTAGACGTGTGTCACATCCCCGTTTGCCATGTGATAGTTTATTGATTGAGTTTGTATCTCGTCTCTAGGTACTACGGGACCTGCGGACTTGGACGTGGTACCAGATCCCCGTCATCAGCAGTCGGACGCAGGCAAGTGTACCTTGCCACCCTGTATTTTAGTTACAGATATTTATTGTTTTATTATATACATTATGTGCGTGTTTGATTTCGATCGTTACTTCACGTCCGGATCACAACCGGGTGCAGACGTTCGTCGTAACGTCTTGTAACGAATACTAGATATTCGTAACACTTCGATGTACATACCTGAGTATATTGCCACCCCAGGACACATTTATACACTGTTATCGTGCCAGATTTCCTGTATCCTGATACTGATATCATGACTGGAGACTGGGACAACCTTAGGATCGCATTTGTTGATAGTTAATTCTGTACGAAGAGACTGCTAGATAGAGGTTCAGGTTCAGTGCACAATCGTTGATCGCTTGGGAAGGAAAAGATAGTTACTTGACATTTGGGCTCCTCTACACGCGCTTATATACGTTTATGTCCAGATCATGTAGTGTTTCTGTATTCGGAGTCGTAGTATCACCCATGTGACTCTGTGCTCGGAGCTATGGTACGCCCCGTGTGTCTCTGTGTTCAGAGCTACAGTTTTATTTTGGACAGCGCACGCGTCGAACATTGTCTTTAAACTGTGTCACACTTAGTTGGTTATGCTAGATTACCCCGTCGTTGCACTTGTACTTTCTGTTATACTTGGCATGCTACATTTTTGTACCTTGTTACGTCCCTCTGAGGACCTGGTTCCCTTCCAGGTTTAGGCGAGGAGGATTACCCAGAAGAGTATGATCCGGGTACGTACCCAGCAGCATTACCCATTGCCGAGGACGAGGTCATCCCCGAGGACTTCGCCTGATCTCTGGTAGTGACTCTATCCTTGGAACGGTATTACTATCCAGTTTCAGATGCCGTTCCAAGTTATCTCATTGCTTACTTTTAATCCAGTATTTTGTACTAGCGAGTTTGTTTCCGTGTGACTACTCTAGTATTTGTACTATGATACATTTTCTCGTGACATTTCCTTTCTGCACCTTAGTAGTTATGATTATCTCTATGTGCTCTTATAATTGTTGCCTGTGGATGAGATTTAGATTCACTATGTATGTGTTATGTGTTGGGTTACTCATTGTACTTTATATCTTAGGTGCACTCCGACGGGCCCATTAGATTGGGATACCCGCCGAAGTGTGCTGCTGGCCATTGCCACGTGACTCGGTTCCTTATCTTTGGAACCAGGGCGTGACATAAACTAAACTAGTTAGGTCCACTAACACAAGTCCAAAATATTAAACTAATATCTAACAATAATTAAATAATATAATAAATAATTATTTAACATGCACAATATTTAATTAATTATAAAATGACCAAAATACCCTTTCCTAGAAAATGTGGTAGTGACAAGTCTACCCTCCTAAAAATAATTTCGTCCTCAAAATTCAAAGACGAAAACTACCCCCAGAAAATAACAGAACATAACAAAAGAACAGAACATAACTAGAAAAGAACATAACTCAAGGCACAAACAAATATGGATAACGCTCTCGCATTTCATCCCCTCTCTCCCAGATAGACTCTCCCGGAGAGTGATGACTCCATGCGACACATACCAAAGAAATAGTCTGGTTTCTCAGCACCTTCTTTCTCTGATCCAGAATCTCAACTGGCTGCTCTAGATAGCTAAGAGTATGGCCCACCTCTATCTCTGAGTGATCCAACACGTGACTAGGATCCGTCACATATCGTCTCAACTGTGACACGTGAAATACGTTATGCACTCCCTCCAGTGCAGGTGGCAAGTCTAGTCTATAAGCAACTGCACCGACCCTCTCTAGAATGGTGAAAGGTCCGATGAATTGCGGATTAAGCTTTCCGTCGCCACCGAATCGTGCCTCATGTCAGAGAAATTCTCAGAAATACCAAACCGCCCACCGAGAAAAATACCACCTTAAGAACTTAAACTATAACAAACAACCAATAACAAGCATAAAACAAAAATCTAAAACTATACCTCAAACTCCAAAGGTCTTTGGTGGCTATCAGCCCAATGCTGCTGTCTGTCCTATGCCACTCGAAGTCTGTCTCTGATCATCTTAACCTTCTATACTGCATCCACAACCATCTCTGGCCCATGCAAAATACTCTCTCCAATATCGTCCCATGACAAGGGAGTACGACATCTTCGACCGTACAAAGCCTCAAATGGTGACATCTCTATACTAGCCTGGTAGCTGTTGTTGTAAGTAAACTCTACCAAATAGAGATGGTCCTCCCAAGAACCCCCAAAATCTAGTACACAAGTGTACAACATATCCTCAAGAGTCTGAATAGTCCTCTCTGACTGCCCATCTATCTGGGGATGATATGTAGTACTGAACTTGAACTGAGTGCCCAAACTCGCTTGCAAACTCCTCCAGAAATAAGAAGTTAAATGACTATCCCGATCCGAGACTATGCTGACGGGAACTCCATGTATCCTGACGATCTGCCTCACATACATCTCTGCCACCTTCTCCGAAGACAAACCCACCTTGAAAGGCAAAAAATGGGCCGACTTGGTCAACTGTCAACAATGACCCAAATTGCGTCTTTCCCTCCTGGAGATCGTGGAAGTCCGGACATAAAATCTATAGTAATTGCTACCACTTCTACTCTAGAATGGGTAATGGCTGAAGTAACCCTCCTGGCCTCTGCCTCTCGGCTTTCGCCTGCTGGCACACTAAGCATCTGGATACAAACTGTGCCACTTCCCTCTTCATGCCATACCACCACACACTCTCTCGCATTCCCGATACATCTTGTTGGCACTTGGATGTATGGAATACTGAGAGCGATGCGCTTCCTGCAATACCTCCTCACGCATCTCTCCACTAGGCACACACAATCTAACTCCATGTCATAAAGAACCATCCTCAGCAATGGTAAAATTATCCTCCAATTCTGCTCTCACCTGAGCTCTGATGCTCCTCAGAGATACATCCTCATATTATGCTGCCTTGCTCCTATCCATTAATTCTGAGTGTATCTGTAATCCCCATATCTGCATAGCAAAACTAGAAAATATTACCTCAATGCCCAAGCTCTACAAGTCCTCCAACAAATATCGATCATGCGTCAAGAACATAGCTACCGGATACCTGCTCAAGGCATCAACAACTACATTGGCTTTCCCAAGATGATACTGCAAAGATATATCAAAATCCTTTATCAGTTCCAGCCACCGATGCTGCCTCATGTTCAACTCCTTCTACGTGAAAACATACTTTAAGCTCTTGTGGTTTGTGAAGATCTCCACACGCTCTCCGTACAAATAGTGTTTTCACAACTTCAGGGCAAAGATGACTGTTGCCAACTCCAAATAATGGGTAGGATAGTTCTTATCATGTGGACGCAATTACCTGGATGCATAGGCAATCACTTTCTCATTCTGCTGAAGAACATAATCCAAACATTTCTCCGATGCATCACTATAAATAGTAAAATCTCCAGACCCTGATGGCAACGTCAAAATAGGAGCAGTCATCAACCTCTTCTTCAATTCCTCAAAATAAACCTGGCACTCCTCCGTCCAAACAAACTCTACATCCTTCCTGGTGAGTCTGGTCATCGGCTCGACAATCCTCGAAAAATCTTGCACAAACTTTCTGTAGTAACCTGCGAATCCCAAGAAACTCCTGATCTCTGCTACTGAACTCGGGGTCTTTCAAGACTCCACTGCTGTAATCTTCTTCGGATCCACTAAAATACTATCACCAGTCATAACATATCCCAGGAACTCTACCTTGTCGAGGAAGAACTCACACTTGGACATCTTTCCATACAGCTTCTCCTTCCTCAACACCTCCAACACAATCCGCAAATGCTCCTCGTGCTCCTCCAGTGTCTTCTAGTATATGATTATGTCATCGATGAACACCACCACGAACTTGTCAAGGTACTGATGGAACACCTTATTTATCAAGTTCATAAATACCGCAGGGGCATTAGTCAACCCAAATGGCATCACCATAAACTCATACTAACCATACCGAGTTCTAAAAGCAGTCTTTGGTATGTCCTCCGGCTTCACTTTTACCTGGTGGTAGCCTGATCTCAAGTCTATCTTAGAAAATACCTTGGCACCACTCAACTGATCGAACAAGTCATCAATCCGTGGCAAATGGTACTTATTCTTGATAGTGAGATTATCCAATACCCTGTAATCAATGCACATGCACACTGATCCATCCTTCTTCGGTATAAATAATACCGGGGCTCCCCACGGTGAAGAACTTGACCTGATAAACCCCTTATCCTGTAATTCGTCCACCTGCTTCTTCAGCTCGACCGGTTCGTTGTTGTTTACTCTATAGACATGCTGTAAAATTGGTTCTATACCTGGTACCAAGTCTATAGAGAATTCAACATCTCAATCCGGTGGCAATCCTGGCAATTCCTCAGGAAACACATCCAAGAACTCTACTATCAACGGATGTGACAACTCCTTGTCTTCCACCATAGCTCCACAAATAATGCCTTCTTTCTGCTCTGCAGCTCCTCTAGCAAACTCGAACTCTGGCTCTCCTGGTGGACCAAACAAAACTCTACCTCCTCTACAATCTATACTAGCACGGTACCTACTTAACCAATCCATCCCGAATACAATGTCGTAGCTCGGAAGTGGCATTACAAGTAGACACACACTCAACTCTTGGCCTCCCAGAGTAACTCTCTGATCCTTGCAAATATCATTAACCAGGATAATGCCTCCCCCGGTCATGATCTTGCAAGTCCTAAGCAAAGACTCAGCTACCAAACCATGCTTCAGAGCAAAAGAAATAGATACAAAACTTTGGAAAACACCACTATTAAACAAAGCTAAAACTGGAATGGAATCAATATGGCACATGATGTAAGATACTCAGAGGAATGACAGTTTAAAGATCAAATATCATTATCAAAGAAGAATAGTTGAATGAATCAAAAGAGTTTTTCCTAAATATGATTGAGTATTCTCAGCCTATAGCCTATATCCTATATCCTGAAACAGGCTCGTAATAGCACTCAATTCAGAGCACTACTACGAATTATACTAATTGCGACATCGAAGAAGACCTGCATGGGCCACCACTAAAAACGTGTCACGACCCACACCCGGTGTAGGGATGCAATTCGGGAACAACGCTCAGCCTACGCCGCAGAATCGACGATAGAACGTTGTTTGGGTAATCTATATAGCAATATAATGAGCCACCAATAATATAAATATACTCAATCACAAATCTAAGATAAAAATGAGCATGAATATGATAAAAGACTAGAATAGTCACCATACACTCATGAGTCTAAATAATAACATTAATGAGTCTGAAGAAATACTAAACAATCAGCTGGAGACAAATCTAGTACAAAAGAATACTAAGAAGCTACAAGTCCCGGGTCATCTGTCTCAGTCGAGATAAGTCCCTCCTGAGCCAGGGTCTCTGACTCTAAGCCCACAATATCCTGAGGCCCGTAATGTGTATGGTACCACTCCTGAGTGTCATCTGGAAAAATATATCCAGTTAGAAAAAGAGCAGAGTACATCTCTAACAACAGTTCTAATCAATGATATAAACTATGTAACCGTAAATAGATG
The DNA here is from genome assembly GCA_036927795.1 of Iris macrosiphon. Lineage (NCBI taxonomy): Eukaryota > Viridiplantae > Streptophyta > Magnoliopsida > Asparagales > Iridaceae > Iris > Iris macrosiphon. Next base: position 183,211,775 of record JAYESA010000004.1, read on the forward strand.
AGAATATACAAAATACAAAAATAGATATAAGAGATATACAATAAAGAAAATACTAGAATAAATACAAGAATGAACAATATGATAATGAACAAGAATACTAATGACTAAGTGTGTGAGTACTAGCTTTAACATGTGATCGGCTTAGAAACTTGCACAAAAAACTTGCACAAGGATAAGGGCCTGGCTAGTCATACGTGCGGTGTATGACCAACACTCATAAGAAATAAGACATACACAAGAAGGACATGATTATATATCTACACTAAAATACTTTCCACCCCCGACTAGTATAGGGGATCCAACTATGATACGCTATGGCACAGGATTCTCTAGAAAGATAGCGACTCTCCCCGAGAATCAGTATCTGTACATGTACAAGAAGAACAATGAAACAAGGCTTGCACAAGATACACCATATACTAAGAAATAATATCTCATGACAAGATCCGGATATACCAATCCGTGTAACTATCGTGTCAAAAAATCATGGATATTTATACTAGATACAATGAACATAGAGGATATCATAAATGAGAAACTATCAGAGAATGTACTCACCTAAAGTCTGGTGAATAGTCTCATAGATGTTTGATACGGTGCCTCGAAGACCTAGATATGGAATACAATATCAATACAAGGTTTCAGAATGAAAATAAGTTAAACTAGTCAACTTCTAGGCCGAAAAGCCATTTCTAAGTCAACATAGTCAAACTAGGTCAACTCGAAGTCAAATCGGTCAAACTTGGTCAAACTACCTATTTCTAGGTTACATGAGCCCATCTTTATGATGTTGGGTTCATAAACTATGAAACTATGTCATACAAGCTAAATCTAGGATACTAAGATATCGTATCTTAGGATACGCAAATAAGAGATATGAAATACCATATATGCATATTCAAACAATATTAAATATACTAATCCTAACTACAAAAGCTAAATGAATACTTTGGCTCTGAACTAATGTGGTATCGTACTACTAAACCCCCATCTTGATACCCAAACCCAATATACCTTGAGTATTCCTCAATACCTTGACACTTACCTTGGTATCTCTAGGTAATGTCACTCTAGCATATATTAGCTACCCAAACACTAACTCATATGCTAACTTATAGCTAAACTACTTATCATCTAATACATATCAATACATGGATACATATACTACATATACTAACTAATCTAACAAATATATATATATATCTAACTATTAGCTAACTACTAATTGCTAAACATTAATACTAGCTAACTGCACTCACCTTACTGTTGCTGTTAACTGCTACTGCTTCCGTAAGCTGCTACTGCAGCTTCTGCAAGATGCTGCTGCTGCACCCTAAGTTGCTTCTGCTGCTGCTTCTGTAAGCTGCTGCTGCTGCTACTGCTTCTCTCTAAGCTAATGTTGTTGCTGCTTCCATAAGCTGCTGCTGCTACTGCAGCTTTTGCAAGCTGCTGTTGCTGCTGTTGCTTCTCTTTAAGCTGCTGTTGCTGCTTTCCTGCGGAGTCTCTTCCCCCCTTTGCATATACACACACAACAACACACATACATATAAACACCAATATATATATATATATATATATATATATATATATATATATATACCCTCTCATATATATATATATATGCAACCACAAATATATATATATATATATATATATATATATATATATATATATATAAACATAGATATAGATATAGATATAGTATCTCATATATATATACTTATCATTATGTACATATAGATAACATATGAGACCATACACACCAATATACATATATAATATATGTATATATACATAACATGTGAACAACACAAGTAGATACATAGATATATATTCAAGTAACATACCCTCATCTATACCAATATATATATATATATATATGTATATATATATATATATATATATATATATATATATAAAATAGCTATTATATATATAGATGTATAACTACATATATATATATATACAACACATATGTATATAGATACTTGATACACTAGCACATATAAATACATATGTATACATAAAAAAACATATATATATATATATATATATATATATATATATATATATATATATATATACTACAATAGTTAAGAACAATAGAAATTGGATCTAGAAATGAAATGCAACAAACACGTGGAGTGCATCACACCCGTATCACACTAGATCTATGATACGCTTGCGACACGAGTCCACCACACAACCAAACGTACCCTGAAGGACACGAGCAAGTCTAATATACTATATATGAACAATACGAAGAGTTAAACACATATCTACATGTCCGTGTCAAAATATGACATGTACAAAGTCCCGTGTCGGAGGAAAAACCTCAAAATCAACACCTATCACCAATTTTTTGGGATACGACCCACACGTATCCAATTATTAACACGACACTAGCCACAAACACACAAAAATATGCCAAGTTGATCTATAGGACCAATTGACAAACACAACAAGTGTCAATCTCGAAATTCTACCAAAATTGACACAAAAAGTACCATAACTTTCTTAATATGCCTCCTATGAACTCAATTCTAATTCATATGGATAGCCTATGCATATGGGTTGGTTTCTCATAGTTAATTCTCAGATTTAGAACCTAAATTAAGAGAAAAAACTAAATTGTACCTATTGGGAGATGGATTCCCAATACAACCTCCAAATTATATAAAATTGGCCTCCAACTTGTAGATCCTTGCTCCTCTTTGTAGATCCTTGCTTCCTCCTTCTAAATCCTTGCTCTACTAGCCTCCAATGGTAATTTGGGAAGAAATTGAGATAAAATTTGGTAGAGAAATAATGTGGGAATGAAAAAATTTGGTTGAGGGAAATTTTAGATCTAGATTTAAAATAAAAAGAGGAGAGAGAAACTTTTCCTCCCTCTTTTAATAGGCCGGCCCCCTTGCCCCTTCCTTAAGCTACTATGTAATATTCATTATACCCTTGGGGCCTCTCATGAAGAAATAATTACGGAGGGAAGGTTCTAGTCTAATAATTTTAATTAAACTAATCATCCTCCTAATCAATGAGCTTCTTTAATGGGCTCAATTCTAACTAATTATAAATGTTGGTCCATGAGTCCAAACTAAACTAGTTAGGTCCACTAACACAATTCCAAAATATTAAACTAACATCTAACAATAATTAAATAATACAATAAATAATTATTTAATATGCACATTATTTAATTAATATGAAATGACCAAAATATTCTTTCCTAGAAAATGTGGTAGTGACAACAAGAAATCTACTCGTGACCCTCAACAGCCATCCTTCTGGTGTGTGCCATCAGTTAGGAAGAAGTAAGCTTAATCCATAGGTGCTGGCTCTAAACCTGGCCATGCAAAACCAGTAGGGTCAGACCCCAAATAACAAGTATCACAAAGGAAGCAAGAACTAAAAAAACAAAACCAGTTCTATGGCATGAGATGGGTGAACCAACAATCAATGACATGTGTTCCATCCATGATATGATACGATACCCCTTCACCAAACAAGGACAGGAAGTGCCCTATCATATCAAGATAGAATACGTTCCTTGATTATGGTCAATCTAAAATATTATGCGTCGTAGTTTCAGTCCACAACCTATCGTAACACGACAACGCAACCCAACAATCAAACAAGGACATGAGTTAAACTATCATGCCACAACAACATGTGTCCCTAATTCCACTCAACATAAGGCATAATACACAAGCATATATACAATACAAGGAATAACATAGCTTCAGTCCATGGATTATCGTAACATAATGACGTAACCCAACAACCAAATATGGATATGGTTGAATTATCATACCACAATAGTCCACCTTCCTGGCTAGACATATAATATAATTAATTAGAAGACCACTCATGTATTACGGCTTGATATATGATCTCTGGGTTATCCCAATAATGCAATATATGGGTATCCTCAGATCGTGTCATAATCGAGCAGGCCTGGCTAAACCAATAATATACGAGCAAGAATATATGTAAAATGATGCAACAGTCCCTTGTAGGGGCACTAAGTTAATTAAAAATCAGTAACAGTTGCAGACTTTCTATAGGAAAGATACTGGCTCAATCTTATAATTAAATTAGATACTGTACTCCACTAGTGCTGATGATATACAGTATCCGTGGTGGCCAGTCTTTACTCCCAACTAATTTAGGATGGTTCGACATGCACGATCTCGAGATATCGTTCCCTCCCAATGCTCAACAAATTAAGTTGCCTGTTAACCTTAGGTTAATTAGAATCTCATGTCGTGGTCACATGAATATTCTTTCTTAGATGTCGTACTTTAAGTACGGGCACTCTTGATACGAATCTATATTGTCACTCAAAAGTTCAATCTGGATTCACCCAAGTGTGGTACAACAATCAATACTATCTAGCCACGGCTAAAGTCACTGTCCAACTACCACTACCAAAATCTGCGCTACTAGCGACATTTTTAGCAACTCCAGATATTGATGTCGCTAATTTTTGTAATATTAGCGAGTATAATAAAATGTGTCATTAAACGTCGTTGCTAGTTGCGACGTTTAGCGACAACAATTCTATTGTAAAAATATACGTCGGTACAGGTTTCTAAACGTTGCTAAAATTTCAATATATAGCGACATTTTTACGACATTCAGCGACATCATTTTATTATAAAAGAATATACGCCGACAAAGGTTGTTGAACGTCGCTAAATTTTTATTTTATAGCGATATTTTATAATATTTATTTTGTCACTACTTTTTTTATTTATATGCGACATTAAGCAAAATTTATTTTGTCGCTAAGTTTTTATTTATCTGTGACGTTTAGCGACGTATATTTTGGACATCGCTAGTTTATTTAATATAGGGTTTGGCCTTCTCATTTCCCCCCATTTGATCACCCAAAAATTTGAACCGAGCTCCCCCCTCGCGCGGCTTCCCCTCTCTGGCACAGCTCCCTTCCCCCCGAGCGCCACCTCCGGCTCCCTTCCCTCGCACGGCTGCCCCCCCTCCGGCATAGCTCCCCTCCCCCCGAGCGCCCCCTCGGCACAGCTTCTCCCCTCCGATGACCTCTCCACATCTCGGGCCACCTCTAGGTAAACCCTAAACCTATCTCTCTCTCTCTCTCTCTCTCTCTCTCAGACACGGATACGACACGACACACACATACACGACACTCAACACACACAGACAATTGCCCTAAATTGGTTAATAGATTTGTCCTATTTGTCGGGGTTTACTATAATACTTAAAATTAGATTTTCCTAGTATTAATAAACAAGTAATTAGTATTTAATTATTATTTTAGATATAATTTTTTAATTTTTACATGGTTTAGACGTTAGTATAGTAAAAAATATATTAATTTTTGTACTTAGATTTGGACTTATGTTGCATGACCACGAATATAAGTATATGATTATGTTTCAGAGGGTATGATGTGTATCAAGGTAGGGTATCTTGGAGTGTAATATTAATTGCAAGTTAGGGACAGTACGAGTGTTTAAGTATCAGATATTGTATAAGTGTACGTGTTCTATGGATATATACATGATATAAGTTAGTATATGTTATCTTTTTGTTATCAGTTAGATATATTAGTGTGTGTATTTAGTATGCACTATAGTGTATCAGTCTTTGGGTATTCAAGAGTAGGTTGGTTTGTGTGACTTAGTGTCACGTAGTATAAGAAGGAGGGTTGGTATCAGATCATTTCCAGTAAGGGTGTGCTCAGTACAAAGACTATTAGTGTAGATTTAGCTCTATTACTTCTACTCCATGTATGGATGACATTCTTAATATTGAAAGCATCCTCGACCAAGAAATTGCCAGTAAATCCTTGGACCATAAAGATTTAGCTCTAGAAGCAACAAATCATCCTATTGATTTTAATATTTGGGAAACTTTCCTTAATAATGATTCGCTCTATATTCTTGAAAAAGAACGATTTTTGTTGTACCATGTATGTCTAGAAAGGGTATGATGTGTATCAAGGTAGGGTATCTTGGAGTGTAATATCAATTGCAAGTTAGGGGCAGTACGAGTGTTTAAGTATCAGATATTGCATAAGTGTACGTGTTCTATGGATATATACATGATGTAAGTTAGTACATGTTATCTTTTAGTTATCAGTTAGATATATTAGTGTGTGTATTTAGTATTTTCACTACAGTGTATCAGTCTTTGGGTATTCAAGAGTATGTTGGTTTGTGTGACTTAGTGTCAGGTAGTATAAGAATGAGGGTTGATATCAGATCATTTCCAGTAAGGGTGTGCTCAGTACAAAGACTGTTAGTGTAGGTTAGAATTTGGTTTGTGTGTATGTGTGTCAGGTAAAGAGGGGGAAGCTCGGGTATGGGCATTGCAGGCAATTAAGGGAAATGTGCATGGTATTTAATTTATATGTGTATAGATTTCTGTTGGTGAGTGTTTATATATGTTTAGTTTGAGAGTGTTTATATATATATATATATATATATATATATATATATATATATATATATATATAGTATGTAAGTTATGTATCTAGATAACTTGGAAGTAATTGATAGTAATATGATACCAAGTCATAAGTGTAGTGTCACAATGTAGGATATGGTAGGTTAGTACCAAGGCTATAATACTATCTTTGTGATATTAGAGATTAGTATAGATATTAGAGATTAGTATATTGATACTAATGTAACTCTAGTATTAGCTAACTTGTATGAGCTATCCATTTTTTGGAGTTTGGAATCTTTGGCTCTACTTTTCGCTCTGGTACCGGAAGCCATGAGACATAAGTCTTCTCTTCTCCTTCATATTTCAGTCTTATGGCTTTCGGCACCAGAGCATATGGTAGAGCCAAAGGTCTCATGGCTTCTAGGTTTATTTACCTATTTCTAGGTATTTAGCTAGGTCAAGATACAAGTGAGTATATTGAGTATGTGAGTGTCCATGTGTTCATATCTTTGATTTTTTTTACTTCTGTTAGCCTTTTTAGGCTATTACAGTTTATAAATATATTTCTAAATAATTTTTTGAGAGGAGTAAATAAATGCCTCTAGTTTATCTTTGCCTCCATTTGAACGATATATACTTGAACGATATCTATTCATCTTTTTAGAAGTATCTAGAGATAAATTACTACCTACGTCATCGTTCATGGATGTACAACTGTCATCCTGATGACATGTGCGGTATACAGGATGAATTCATAGAGGGTGTACAACAGTTTCTGCAGTTCATGAAGGCATTCCCACAGTACATGGACGACACCAAAATTGTGTCCGTATGTGAGATATCGTAACTTGAAATATCACTCAGAAGTGGATATGACATATCATTTGTACTAGAGAGGTTTTATACCAAATTGCTATAAGTAGACCTCATACGAAGAACTTGTGTCTTTAGCATCTGATCCAGATCCTTATGTGGAGCCGTATATGGATGACCACGACCACGTTGATTACGACGAAGGGATTATGAACATGGTTTTCGATGTTGCTCGGCCTAGTTTCGATCCGGACAATCATGATACAGCTGAGGAGGCACCAAATATTGATACTAAAAAGTTCATGGAGTTACTGAAGAATGCAAGGACTCCATTATATCCTAGCTGTGAGGATCATTCACAGTTGGAGGTGGTTACAAGACTGTTAAGCATCAAGTTCAATTTTAATATGTCTCAAGAATGTTACAACTGACTGATGGAGTTGATTATAGAGATCTTACCGGAGGGTGCTAAGTTGCCTAAAGACTTCTACCGATCTAAGAGAATGGTGAGATCGCTCTGGATGGGATATAAAAAAATTGATGCATATCGCAACATGTGCATATTGTACTACAAAGAAGACATGGATGAAGATGCGTGCAGATTCTGTGGTGCTGATTTCTACAAGGCCACTGGTAGAGGAAGGTTTGTTGGAACAAGGAAGCCTAACGATTCGATGCACTACTTGTCTTTGACGCCACGGTTGCAGAGGTTATTTATAGTGAAGGAGACTGCAAAAAACATTAGTTGGCACAGGCGGGAATAGATCGAAGGAGTGTTAGATCATCCATCCGATGGAGAAGCATGGAAGTACTTTGATCGAGAGTATCCAGATTTTGCCTGGGATCCGCGTAATGTCAGATTGGTGCTCTCCTCCGACGGCTTTACCCCATTCGGACTTCCAGGCTCCTAGTATTCGTGTTGGCCTATGATCGTCACTCCGTACAACCTACCGCCTTGGGTGTGCATGAAGACTCTGGTTATGTTCCTAACCGTTATTATCTCAGGTCTGAACAATCTGAAGAGGAACATTAATATGTATTTACAACCGTTGATAGATGAGTTAAATCAGTTATGAAAAGTAGGTTCTAACACGTACGATGTTTCTAGAAAGCATAACTTTCAAATGAAGGCAACACTTATGTGGACCATCAACGAATTTTTGGCCTATAAAATATTATCGGGATGGAGCACTCATGGCCGTCTTTTATGTCCGTATTGCATGGAACGCACTAAAGCTTTCCGTTTGAAACACGAAGGCAAACCGTGCTTCTTCAATTGTTATCGACAATTTCTGCCGAAGGATCATCCGTACTGGAGGAACAAGAATACTTTTCGTGCCGACGTTGTGGAGAAGGCCAATCCACCACCAAGGTGGCCCAGATACACGATATAGGAAGAGGTAAAATATTTATCAAGTGCTATCGAAGAGCCTGCTATGGGGGACAAGTGTGACGGATTTGGTCGCACTCATAACTGGACGAAGTAGAGTATATTATAGGATCTGCCACATTGGAGCACCAATCTGATCAGACATAACCTTGATGTCATGCATATCGAGAAGAATATGTTTGATAACATAATTAATACTGTAATAGACGTAAAGGGGAGACGAAAGATAATCTGAAGGCCAGGTTGGACTTGGAAGAAATATGTAGACGTCTTGCGTTGCATTTGATAGAGGAGGGGAATGGAAAGTTAACGTAGCCTATGGTAATTTTCTCACTGAAGAAAGATGATAAAGAAAGACTCTATAGGTGGATTCAGGGCCTAAAATTTCCATACGGGTATGTGTCAAACTTGAGAAGATGCGTCGACCTCAAGGAGAATAAACTGACGTGTATGAAGAGCCACGATTGTCACATATTTATGGAAAGATTAATTCCAATTGCATTTCGAAAATTCTTACTGCAGGTCATTTGGAATCCATTGACAGAGCTCAGCATATTCTTCAAAGATTTTTTTCTACTAAGTTGCTCGTCGATCGTCTAGAAAAGCAAGATAAGGTCATTACGGTAACACTGTGCAAGCTCGAGAAGGTGTTTCCTCCTGGATTATTCGACTCCATGGAGCATTTGCTAATTCATCTTTCCTATGAAGCACGTGTTAGTGGGCCTATCGGTTATCGGTGGATTTACCCGTTCGAGCGGCATCTGAAGTACCTAAAGAGAAAGGTAAAAAAATAAGGCACGAGTTGAGGGTTCTATTTGTGAAGCTTATGTGCTCGAGGAGATTACTAACTTTTGCTTGACGTATTTTAAACCTCATGTTGCTACTAATCGAACAAGATCTCCGAGAAACGACGACGAATATCAGGAATCTAATGATGCAATACTGAAAGTATTCAATGCATCCGGAAAGCCTTCGAGGAAAATAAAGAAGAGATATTTGAATGACGACGAGCTAAGGGTTGCTCAGTTGTATATATTACTCAATTGCGACGAGGAAGAAGTGGAGAAGCTAGAGGGGTAAGTAATTAATTCATCCACGTTTACGTTATCTCAATGTAATAGTATAAGCTTGGTAATGTTATGCTACTAATCGGTGGTTGCTTCATTATTTTTTAGCACATATAATGATGAGCCAATGTCGGTTAGACCCTACATAACAGATAAAGAAGTAGAACAAGAAATGAGACATCATTTTCCTTCTTGGTTGAGCTCATATGTAAGGAGCTCGGTAATGATGAGCCGAGGTCGGTTAGACCCTACATAACAGACGAAGAAGTAGACGAAGAAGATATCGACATAGACAATGATTTCTATGGAGTCTTATGGAAGATTGTAGAGCTGATATATAATTATAGAATAGAGCCTGCTAAGATCTTATTATTCAATTGTAAATGGTTCGATCCGATCCAAGATCAAGGTTAAAAAATAGACAAATATGGTCTTGTGGATATAAACTACTGGCGTCGATATCAAGGCTACGAACCATTTGTCCTATCAAGTCAGGCTCAGCTAATGTACTTTATAACTTATCCAAAATGAGGAACAACGAGGTCGGACTGGTGGGCAGTTTGCAAGACCAAAGCTAGAAATATCTTTGATGTTGATAAAATATCTTATCAGGAGGATAGGCTACCTCTTATAACAAATATTGTATAGGTGGATTCAACAGAAGTTCCTCATTACATGGCTAATCGTGTTGAAGATGTAGAGTTATCCGAAGAGGAAGATGAAGTAGATAAAAGTGAAGAAGAGGAGGACGAGGTCAAGGAAGAGGAGGACGAGGGAAATGAAGAAGATAAATTTTCAGAACAGGATTAAAAATAAAATTAAATCCATTTAGTCTTGTGACATGTACTGTATTTTTCTGGATTAGACTTCTTATTGTTGCCAAAACTCTAAACTTTTTGGTTATCTAGATTTTTTGTGTGCAATTCAACGAAGGTTTGCTTCAGTTCTATTTATATATTTTTTTAGATTAGACATTTTTGTGTGCAATTCCATTATGACTGTGAGATTTATCTTATTTTTCTTCTCCATTTAATTTTGTTCGTATTATATATATATATATATATATATATATATATATATATATATATATATATGCATATTTATTTTATCATCATATGTTGTTATCAATTATAATAGGACGATGCGGAGGGTTCGGACGTAGAGGGGCATCTAAAGGACATCGTTCTCCGAGCGGTAGCACTCCTTCGTACTAGGTACTAGGGACAGACTACTTGCATCTCCTCATGACAGTACTCATGAGATGAGCACTCCTGGGATAAGCAGTACTCCACTCTTTCGACCACTTGCACCTCATCATGACAATACTCCTGGGACGAGCAGTTCCAGACCGGAGCCTACTACTCCTCTATCTACCGTCATCTACCGTTCCTACTGCTGACGGTACCATGGAGACCGAGGAGGATGAAGGACTGTAAAGCAACTATAGAGGGGGGCGGGTGAATAGAGTGCAGCAGAATAATCTACCCAATTAAAAATTAAGCAAAGTGAAGAAAGTTATTAACTAGCACTGTATATGCAATATAATAAAGTAAGAGAAAGAGAGAGCAAACGCAAATACCGCGATGTATACTAATTTTTCTCTGAGAGGACTAGTCCAGTCCTGAGAACTCAAGATCGGAGTTTTATCCACTATAATCACCAATAGTGAATCACAATCTTTGATCCGAAGGCTTGCTGACTTCTTTACACCACGAGATTTGATCCGAAGTCTCACAACTTTACACACCACGAGTTTTGATCCGAAGGCTTGCAACTTAACACAGAAGAGGGGCTTGATGAACCAAGCTCTTTACAACTCTATAGACTTTTAGATCGAACCGTACTTGGCAATAGGAAGGCTAGGAGTTGATCTTGATGATAAGCAAGTTTAGGCTCTGAGGGTTTACTCACTATAGGATAGAAAGATTGAGAATGGTTGAGTGAGTAAGAATGTGAAAATCTAACTCTATTTATAGGTTATTACCAAACAGAGTTCGGCCAGAAATCGGTAGAAAATATTTGAATTTTCGAACGTTGGAGTCCAAGAAATCAGGAGTTAATTAAACTGGTTGATTTTATTCCAAAAGGGTAACCGAGTTCGGTGCGAATTTGGGGCAAATTCGATCCGAATTCTGTAGTATATTATGGTAAGGTTTGGGTTGAATGTAGACTGATTTGTGGATAGGTTCATGGATTTATTTGAGTGGACTTGGGTTATGCCAGTGCGACTCGACGTACATAAGTCCTTGACTCAAATAAAATATCAAATTATATATGAAAACCAAGAGTACTGATGACGCAAAAACTTCTGAAATATCTGCTGATTTGAAGATACTTTTTTCCTTGACGGTAGTTGTTCAAAGATAACCATATCTGAGAATCTGAATACCTTTCAGGGGCTTCGTCCCTGAACCCCCATGAGAGGCGCTGCCCCCTCGACCCCCATCTGCTGACCGGACAGTGGAACCCCATGGTGATAGGCTCCCGATAAGTCATATGCGGTTGGACTAAATCTTTTGGTATAACGTCATCTTTGGCTCATCGTCATATAGCATATGTCCATTGCTGATCTTGATTATTATTTTCTGCAAGTACATGTTAGACGAACAAGAAAATATAAAGAAGCAAATATTACATATCTGGATAATGCTGAGTTTAAGTAGAAGATACTATAGTGATTGATCGATTACCATAATGCTAAACTTAATCGATTAGCCATGTTCAAAAACCCAACATAAATATTGTGCCAACAATCTCCCCTTTTTTTATTATGGCAAATCAGTTAAGTTTAAGATATATATAATCAATGCATATATCAAAATTAATAAGCACAAAGCACTATATGTATACTACTTAAACATATACTTACATACTTAAACTTACTTTTTCTTTTTTGACATGATAAAAAAGAAGCTCCCTCGTAATAGGATATATTGATACATCTAATATTACCTAAGGTTCTACATGTGCATAAGCTTTTCCGTAGTACGACATTGGCGAATATCCACATATTTGACATATTTCTCCTCCTTTGTTAAAATATATTGTTTACGGCTCCCCCACAAACGAAGTGTATATCATGAAGATATGGTGAGTAGTATAAAGCATATAATATGATCATGTGGTAAATATAAGTATCTAGACTAACAACATAAGAAATCATGTAGAATAATGATATTTATACCATAACCATGTCTTGAATAGTTACCTTGCATATCATGAAGGTATCTTGATGCAGACATATTCAATTCATTACTATAAAACATTAGGTAACAATAATACAAGAGAGGCATAAATATTCAAATTTAGTCATATGCAAGAGACAATTAAACAACTTCTCTCTAATATCATTGAAACTAGTCAAAGTCTAAACTCAAGTTTAAACTAAGTGACATAGTTCTAAAATAATTAGATATACTCAGTAGTGCTTACTAAAATTCATTTTGTCACAGTCTATACTAAAATTTGTCAACTTTAAGTCAAAAGGTAGGGCTCAGATTCACTGTTGTATTATAGAAAAAATTACAAATAGACCTTAACATATCATTATTCAATAAAGTATTGATCATCTTGGGTTAGCTGTAGGGGCTGGATCCCAGCTAGCGGTGGTCTGTAGACACTTAAGTACCGTATCGCTTAGGTTATTTACGCCTTTTTGACAGAAGAGCTCTTTCGGCTTATAACCAAAAGTAATCTTAACTTTAAAAAAATTAGATTTAATGGATATATATGCTAATTATAACATCATACAACATCAAAATCTAGAATCAGTATTCTTGACGAATAAAGTTTACTAAAAGATATAAAGGATGCATAGACAATTGTGTCATACTAATTGAAAGTAAATAACTCTATAGTGTGAACTAATCAATAACTAGCCATGAATCAAAAGAGAATTAAACTAATCATGCTATTTTCATATATCTCATATTGATTTAAAAATAAATAACAACTTAAGGATATCAATAAAAGATAGTAGTAAAATATTGATTAAAAATATGCTAGATTCAACAATTTTAGCCATTTAATCAATTAGCACGTTACCAAAGTGGCTCAAGTGGCCATACTTATGTTGGTGCAATTGCTTGGAAGATGACCCTTGTAGCTTTGCAATCACCAACGTTCTCCTTGGTGCTAAATCCTGACACAAAGTGTTCTATCTACATCATTAGGCAGAGACTTTGGTATCCAAGATTTGGATCCATATTTGTTAGCTTTGGGAACCCACTTATAAATTTTTATATCAACCAATTTTTTAAAGTTACACTGATGTGTAATGTGTCCTTTTAAATCACAATAATGACATATAGCATTGGCATTTGTGTTTGGTGTAAAAGGGTAGACATGAGTATGTGAAGTAGTGTGACGTATCTTGCATGGATATTTGTAATAAAATGCATGATTTTGTGAAGTATGTTGTGTTCTACATGCATGATAGTGTGAAGCATTTAGTTTGCTTGCTGGTGTTTTCTTGTGAGTGCTCTTTTGTTTAGCCACGTGTCTCGTATTAGACTGAGTAGTAGGTTGTACGACCTGCTTTTCCAATATAATCTCTAACTTTTTAGAGGTGGCAATAAATTATCATATTTAGCAGTAAGAGCATCAATTCTAAGTGAGGCATTAGAGTATTTCTCCTCCTCTTTTTTCAAATCCTCCTTAAGTTTAGCATTTTATTGATTACTTTTATCAAAGCAGTCAAGTACTTCTTGTAAGCTAAGCTTAAGTTTGGAGATATAAACAGAATCATCAGAAAAGGAATAGTCTCTAGCTTCATTTAGTAGACAAGTAAGCTTTTCATTCTCAAGCTGGTAAGATTTAATATCTTTTCTGGCTTGCTTATACTTATCCATAATCTTCTTGTGATCTTCAAATAAATTATTGAAAGCATCAGATAATTCATTATAGGAAAACTCTTTAAGTAAAGGATTATCTTTTACCTCTTTAGTGAATGCTGTTAAGCATAAATTTACAGCATGTCGAGGGATTTCTTCTTCTAAATTACTAGCTTCACTTTCATACCAGATGCTTGTATTTGCATATTTGTGAGACAAAGATTCTTCTTTGTTTGACCGTTCATATCGATTCTCCCTTTTTTCTTTCGAGCAATCTTTCATCATGTGGCCTGGCCTTCTGTAGTTTTAGCAAATGGGTTCTTCTTCAAGATAATTCTTCTTTTGGTTTAATTTCACAAACTTTAAGAATTTTTTGATGAAGTTCCTAAAAATTTGGGCCAGATTCTCATTGTCTGAATCATCGTCGATTTCTTCATCTTCAGAAGCATCGTCGGAGGATCTTTTATTATGCACCTTGACTGCAATGGACTTCTCTTTGGGAGTTGACTCTTCTTCGAGGCCGTTGAGGTCAAATTCATGTGTCATCAGCTTCCCCATGAGTGTTTCCAGCGTCATTGTAGTAAGGTCATTTCCTTCAACGATCGTTGTTATTTTTGGTTCCAGTTATTTGGAATCCCTCTAAACACCTTGTGTATCTTTTCTTGGTTATTGTACTACTTGCCGAGAGAGGATAGAGGATTGACGATGTCAAGAAATCTTGTGCACATCTGAGTGATGGTCTCATTTGACTTCATCTTGAATGCCTCATATTCTTGTGTCAGTCTGCTTATCTTAGACTCCTTTACTTGAGTAGTTCCTTCATGAGTTACCTCAAAAAGTTTTCAAACTTCATAAGAAGTGCCACAAGTGGAGATCCTGTTAAATTCAATTCTGTCTACAACACTGAATAGAGCGCTAATCGCTTTAGCATCAAAACTAGCGTGTTTCTTTTCAGTATCTGTGTACTTATCATGAGGTTTCTCTACAAGGTTGTCATCTATGACTATTCTAGGTGGGTTCTTGTATCCATCTATTACAATAGACCAAAGATCAAAATCAAGTAATTTCAAATAGAAACTTATATGTGTCTTCCAGTATGTATAGTTTGTACCATCAAATAAGGGTAGCCTATTTGTGGACTGGCCTTCATCATTGTTGGTGTGGATAGATCTAACAGTTGCCATAAGCCTTTTAGGATGTTAAGCCAAATATCAAGAGAACTTGCTCTAATACAATTGTAGGAGCAATTGGTATGAGCAATAGTTCCTATATAAAGAGCACCTGCTCTGATACCAATTGAAAAAGTAATTAGGATCAGAAACTAAATAAGAGACTACCTGCTCTGATACCAATTGAAGGACCGTAAGACAACTATAGAGGGGGGTGAATAGAGTGCATCAGAATAATCTACCCAATTAAAAATTAAGCAGAGTGAAGGAAGTTATTAACTAGCAGTGTATATGTAATATAATAAAGTAAGAGAAAGAGAGAGCAAACACAAACACTGCGATGTATACTGGTTTTCCTCTGAGAGGACTAGTCTAGTCCCGGGAACTCAAGTTCGGAGTTTTATCTACTATAATCACCAATAGTGAATCATAAGCTTTGATCCGAAGGCTTGCCAACTTTTTTACACCACGAGATTTGATTCGAAGTCTCGCAAATTCACACACCACGAGTTTTGATCTAAAGGCTCGCAACTTCACACAGAAGAGGGACTTGATGAACCAAGCACTTTATAACTCTGTAGACTTCTAGACCAAGACCGCACTTGGCACTAGGAAGGCTAGGAGTTAATCTTGGAGATAAAAAAGTTTAGGCTCTGAGCGTTTACTCACTATAGGATAGAAAGATTGAGAATGGTTGAGTGAGTAAGAATATAAAAAATCTAACTCTATTTATAGGTTATTACCAAACCGAGTTGGGCCAGAATTCGGTAGGGAATATCTGAATTTTTGAACGTTGGAGTCCAAGCAATCAAGAGCTAATTAAACTAGTTAATTTCATACCAAAATGGTAACCGAGTTCGATGCGAATTCGGGGAAAATTCGGTCCAAATTCTGTTGTTTATTCTGGTAAGGTTTGGGTTGAATGTAGACTTATTTGTGGATAGGTTCATGGGTTTATTTGAGTGAACTTGGGTTATGTCAGTGTGACTCGATGTATATAAGTCCTAGACTCAAATAAAATATCAAATTATATATGAAAACCAAGAGCACTGATGACGCCAAAACTTCTGAAATATTTGCTGACTTGAGGACGTTTTTTTCCTTGACGGTAGTTTTTCAAAGATAACCAAATCTAGGAATCTGAATACCTTTCAGGGACTTCACCCCGGAACCCCCACGAGGGGGTTTTCTCCCTAGATCCCCGTCCGCTGACCGGGCAGCGGAACCCCATGGTGTGAGACTCCAGATAAGTCGTAGGCAGTTGGACTAAATCTTCTGGTATAATGCCATCTTTGGCTCATCGTCATATAGCATATGTCTATTGATGATCTTGCTTATTTCTTTCTGTAAGTACATGTTAGACGAACAAGAAAATATACAGAAGTAAATATTATATATTTGGATAATGGTGAGTTTAAGTAGAAGATACTATAGTGATTGATCGATTACCATAATGCTAAACTTAATTGATTAGCCATATTCAAAACTCAACATAAACATTATGCCAACAGAGAAGACGGGCGAGGCCCAGCTCTCGCAGTATTAGAGAGATCCTCCATGTGCGCCTCCGGACGAGCATCGGATGGAGATTTGGGCCGACGATTCAAAGTAAGTTAATTAGTTAACATTTCCTTACGCATATATATATATATATATATATATATATATATATATATATATATATATATATATATATATATATATATATATATATACTTTACCATGAATATAATTATCTCTGTATAGATATCGTCCGTCGAGGGTACAGAGACGCCTGAGGCTCTTTCTGAGGTATAATTATGGTGGCCCTTGGATCAACTACTCCGATGCTCCAGAGGAGAGGAAGGCATTCTGGTTTAAGCACTTCAAGGTAAAGATATATTTGGTTTTAATATTGATCATCTAATTTATTTATATTACATAACTTACTATATTACTTCTTGTAGGACACATATTTCTACCCACCACATGGGTTAAGGTGATCGAGGAGATATTTTATTCCGTTGCCGCCAAGCTAGTCCGGGATGTGATCAATGATCAGAAGGACCGTGATCGTTTAGGAAAATTAATCCAAGATTGGATCATGACTGAGCAGTGGAATCAGATGAGGGCTAGATTCGACGATCCCAGGTACAAGAAAAAGTCGAAGAAGACGAAGGCAGCCAGGAAGAAGGCAGGAAAGTGGTGTAGTGGGTCGATTCCGATAACAGAATATTTTTGTCGCATGGTGAGTATTTTAACATATATATATTATTTTAATCAAAGTAGGATAAAATGGTTAATTTTAGTAACAATATATCTATTTATAATTAACAGGTCCCGAGGGGTAAAGACGCTAATGTGGTGACCGTCTTCCTCGTCACCCATCGGAAGGGCGGACAGCTCATCGATGATAGGGCCACGCAGACTTACGTAAGTATTACTTTATATATTTTTTTTATTTTAATATAACTTAAAAAATATGCAAACAAATATCCATGTAGTTAGTAATAAGTTTCTTAGATAATAGGATTATTTACACTAACTATCCCTATATTTTTGGTTTATAACACCCAGGTACCCTTACTTTTGAACAAATTAGAAAATATGCAAATAAATATCCATGTAGTTATTAACAAGTATATTTATCGAACAATTTACTTTTTTCTAGAATGAGTATCTATGGCTCCGTGAGCAGTCGACGCAATATACTACGTCTACACCTCCTGAGGGAGAGGCTGGTACTTCTTCGCAGCCACCGGACCACCCAGTTCCGTCGGTTGACAAACTGTGGCAGACCGCCGCTGGTGGTCTTCAGAGGGGTACGTACTACGGTATATGATCCTATACCGCTTATATTGCGACACAGGGCTCTAGGACCCCCTCTGCCAACTGTGCATACCCCACAACCTTCCCAGGAGTCGGTGCGAGTCCAACATAAGAGAGTTGACCATCAGATTACGTCTCTGTGTGACCAGATGATGAGACTGATTTTGCAGCAGCCCCAGTCCCAGCCGCAGATGGACGATGCGAGGATCTTAGCACGTTTTGATGCGCTCGAGCAAAACCTTTTAGAGCTTAGGACTATGACCCAGGTGACACAGCGGGGCATGACTGATCTGGCATCATCGACGCAACGTTCCGTCACTCGGATTATAGGTGTCATGGATTCATACAATGACCGCCTATCAGCATTGGAGCAGATACGTCCTACTAGTTCGCCGGCATCGACACCGACTCCACCGACGATACTGCCTCCTAGTGTCACGCCCCAGTCCCAAAGTACGTAGGACTAGGAATACGTAACATGCCAGCTACGCATTCGACCAAATTCTGGTTTGATTTGAATACGTATGAGCTTTACTAAAAGGGGTCACTATCTATGTAATCAAATAAAAATAAATACCTTTGCCTCAATCCACAATGAACATAATATACAAGAATGAGCTACATGTGCTAAAGTCGGCCGCCAGTAACCCATAAGCTCGAATAGACTCGTAAATGAATGTGAGTCTATAAAACTAGGCTATATCAGCAGATGAGTAAACAATATAAATAATAACCAATATTCCGGAAGAAAAGATGTAAGTACATGGTACCAAATCCCTGCATGACAAAGCAACACACATCAACAACTCCAAACCGGCTCCACAGCGGTCTATGCTGCAAAACTGGCAAGGGACCAGGTCCTTAGAGGGACGTAACAAGGTACAGAAGATACAAGCCAAAATACAGTTTAATAGTAAATGAAATAAATAGGGTAAACTATATAACCAGCTATGTGATATGCAAGTTGAGAGCATCACTAGAACTCAGGCTGAGACCACTACAAGCTCTGTGTCGGGGAGCCGGTAGTAGTTATACTATGTAGTTTACTATGTAGCGGGCCTATGGCACCATATATATAAAATCAGCCTGTAGCCTGTGTGTCTCTCCCCACCCAATGTAATCACACGTCTCATGAATCACGATGTCTCATGTCCATGTCACGCAAGATCATTACTAATGCAGCAAGTCTTATGATAGCTATGAATATAATATCTATGTCTCAATTCCTGTAATCTATGCAGAATCACCATGAATATCTCAGGAAGATTCTGTCTCATGAATAGTGTCAAGTGTCCTGGGTTATGATGTACTTGATAAGATAAGTACGAGAATGTAAAGGGTCACGAATGTCCATCTCTAGGTGACGTTACACAACTTCGCGTATGGTGTTGGCACTCGACTATTAATCGGACGCTAAGTAAGTCACACGGTCCTAGGTTAAGCATGTACAACAATATATATATATATAAGTCAAGGAAATAAGTAACAAGAACTGTAATGTTGGCAAGGTACACTTGCCTGGTGTTTGGTTTCCAACTGTTATTCTGGTACTAGTGAAATCTCCAGAAACGTCTCTGAATGCTGAAACAAACATTACCATCATGCTCAGAAGATATCAAATAGCTAAAAACGTCTGTCCTTGTGTCCAATTTGGAGACAAGGGCAAAAATGACAATTTTCGGGTCAAAGCAGGGTCCACATGTGGCCCGCTTCGCACCGAAAAATGTGTTAGGGACAAAGTTCTCCAAATTCGTCAAACTTAGTGTCAACAAGTCCAGAACGATGATACAAACCCATCGAAACTTCCAGAATTGGATTCCGATGCGTCGATCCCAAAATCACCCGTCAAGTGGAGCTTGTGGGGCCCACGATACGCGTTTTTGTCAACATTCTCAGAATCGAACCAAACTTGGGTCACTGGACCAGCGTATCGCTACGAGTCCAATGGCACAAGTTTCGTTTCGATCCGATGTGTGTACACGAAGTTACGATGCATTCCAGAACAGACGGATACGGGACGGTGTTGGCGGATACGCGTTGATTTCGGTATGCACGCACATCCAAATCAACTTCTGCAAAATTCCGCACGTCCATATTAACGGCACGCACGTATCGGTGAATACCGCACGCGACCAAGTCGTCCCGTTTGGCGGAGCGTACTCAGTTCCGGGGTGAATCTGGGCGTTGTTTTTCCTATTTTTGGATCGCGGTTCGCGATCGCCACAAGACGCGATGCACCGAGCGGGTTGCACGGGCATCGAGAGGGTCACATAGGGTTCGCGTTGCAATAGACGAAACAAAAAATGGGGCAGCGAGGAGAGAGAAATGGGTACCTGAACAGGACTCCGAAAACCGAGATTTTCGTGTCCGTGTCGATACGACGTGCCCGGGTTCTAGGGTTAGGGATAGGGCTATGCCGGACCGGAGGGAGGCCGGGGGCAGCGGAGGTGTTACTGGCCAAAGGCGGCGGCGTGTGGGAGGCGGCGCATGGGCTCCGGCGGCCGGCTGCTACTCTGGCTAGGGCTCCGGCGAGGTCGAGGGCGCTGCGGGAGGGGTCGTCCGGCGGAGCTGGAGGAGGAGCAGCGGGGCGAGGGCGGCGAGGCGGGAGGCGGTTCGAGAGGAGGCGCCTGAGCTGGTGGTGGAGGGATCGGGTCGGGGGAGGGATTTGGCCGGAGAAGAGAGAGGGGGGCTTTTTATGGGCGGAGGTAGGCTGGGGCCGAGCGGGGGAGGTGGAGGCGAGGGGATCGTGGCCGAGGGGCGCGGAGCGGGGCGGGCGGAGCGCTGGAGGACGCGGGCGGCCGCCGGAGAACGCGGGGGGGGGGGGGGTTGCTGGGTCGTGCGGGTGAGGGTGAGCGGGTCGGGTCGGGTCAGGCGGATAGGACCCGGCCCGTTAGGGGGGGGTCCGGTCCGGTTTGGTTGGACCGGGTTCAGGCCAGTTCAGCCCGGTTTGAACCCGATTCAACCCGGTTTATTTTGGGTTTATTTTAAAATAGGGTTTTTTGGTCTTTAAAAATTGTTTCGGGGTCCAATAAATTGCAGAAAAATTACCCTAAGTCCAATATTTTATTTTACACCCAAAAATATTATTTTCATAATATTTTAATATATTTTAAAAATATTTAATTTTATTTAATGTCAAAATATCCTGGTTTTTAATTAGTAAAAATTTCCAAAAATACCAGAAAATTCTGAAAAATCTTGTTTTTAAAAATCCTAAAAAATCAGAGGGTTTACAATCTACCCTCCTTAAGAGGATTGCGTCCTCGCAATCAAAGAATAACCGGTCAACAAAGATGACACAGTTGCAAACATTGTTCGAAACACATCACAAGACACCTAGGGAAAATATCGTTTCCCTAAGAATGAAAGTTATGCACTTTCCAGAGTAAAGAAAATCTAGTTAAAGCAAGAGAACTACAACTTTTAGAAAAACTAGGTTATTATTAACAAGTTCCAAATTACTAGGTTAGGGGTAAGGTCACAAACCAACAGGCGCGAGCTAAAGCAATACTAGAATCGATAGCTACGAATCACTCACGAGCATTAGCTACTCCATGAGTCTGTGCGTTCTCCAAGGTCATTGCAAAAGCTTATCCCATGCCCTTGTGGTGGTGCCCTCTTCTGCTGTCGGGCCTGCTGAAAGAGTGCTGCGTGCTCTACGTGGCTCTTGGAATATATCAAGATGTCATCAATATGCAACCACTAACTTGTCCAGGTACAAAAACTCCTTTCATCAAAATCTTGAACACAGATGGTGCGTTGGTTAACGGCATAACTAAGAGCTCCTAGTGTCCATACTTGGTCCTGAACGCTATTTTCTATATACCCTCTCTATGTACTCTAATCTGGTGATAACCGAATCCAAGATCTATATTTGAGAATACACTCGCATCACTCAACTGGTCAAATAGGTTGTTAATGCATGGCAAGGAAGACCGGTTCTTGATGGTTACAGGGTTCAATGTCCTATACACAGACGTACCGTCCTATTCTTCTTCGGCACAATAGTAGGGGTGTAACAGCTGGGTCATTAGATCAAATATTAATACTAAAAGTCACAAGATATCTAAAGATTTAACCACTATGGCCTGCGCTATCTAAGGTTCCATTTTCTTAAGGTCACAATGCAATTCCTTATATCACCATCATAAGTCACATCTGATCCCTAGCATCTAGCTATGTATTCCCTAAAGTATTTAGAGTCAAACCCTCTTTTCTTTTTTCTAATACTTCCAAATTACTTGCTACCTATAAGCAAGGGTGAGGTTCTATTAGTTCTAGGCCTCTGATATTATAGTCAATTCTCATGCTAAATCTACACTAACCCTAGTATATAGGAATAACCTATCTACTATCCTACTAAGGGTAACCGTCTTCATATATCTATATCCAGCATAACTTCTTCTGCCTTGACGAGGATCTGGTTCTGGAGGAAACACCGTGCACGATCATTCATCTCTCCGAAACAGGAAGAGATGATAAACAATAATAAGGATGTCGAGGAGATTTGAAAGAGTACAATTACGAGGTCCAAGGGCGATAATCAAGTGCTAAAGAATTTTCAAGTCAATTGTCGATTGAGATGCTAAAACTGCTAACCTTGATTGCAGGCTCGTTCGGTACCGAAAAGTAACCAAAACAATTTAATCAGGACCTGCATGGGCCACCACAAAAATATGTCACGCCCCAGTCCCAAAGTATGTAGGACTAGGAATACGTAACATGCCAGCTACGCATTCGACCAGACTCTGGTCCGATTCGAATACGTATAAGCTGTACTAAAAGGGGTCATGATCTATATAATCAAATAAAAATAAATACCTATGCCTCAATCCACAATGAACAGAATATACAAGAATGAGCTACATGTGCTAAAGTCGGCCGCCAGTAACCCATAAGCTCGAATATACTTGTAAATGAATGTGAGTCTATAAAACTAGGCTATATCAGCAGATGAGTAAACAATATAAATAATAACCAATATTTCGGAATAAAAGATGTAAGTACATGGCACCAAATCTCTGCATGACAAAGCAACACACATCAACAACTCCAAACCGGCTCCACAGCGGTCTATGATGCAAAACTGGCAAGGGACCAGGTCCTCAGAGGGACGTAACAAGGTACAGAAGATACAAGCCAAAATGTAGTGTAATAGTAAATAAAATAAATAGGGTAAACTATATAACCAGCTATGTGATATGCAAGTTAAGAGCATCACTAGAACTCAGGCCGAGACCACTACAAGCTCTGTGTCGGGGAGCCAGTAGCAGTTATACTATGTAGTTTACTATGTAGTTTACTATGTAGCGGGCCTATGGCACCATATATATAAAATCAGCCTGTAGCCTGTGTGTCTCTCCCCACCCAATGTAATCACACGTCTCATGAATCACGATGTCTCATGTCCATGTCATGCAAGATCATTACTAATATAGTAAGTCTTATGATAGCTATGAATATAATGTCTATGTCTCAATTCCTGTAACCTATGCAGAATTACTATGAATATCTCAGGAAAATTCTGTCTTATGAATAGTGTCAAGTGTCCTGGGTTATGATGTACTTGATAAGACAAGTACGAGAATGTAAAGGGTCACGAATGTCCATCTCTAGGAGACGTTACACAACTCCGCGTATGGTGTTGGCACCCGACTATTAATCGGACGCTAAGTAAGTCACACGGTCCTAGGTCAAGCATGTACAACAATATATATATATATAAGTCAAGGAAATAAGTAACAAGAACTGCAATGTTGACAAGGTACACTTGCCTGGTGTTTGGTTTCCAACTGCTGTTCTGGTACTAGTGAAATCTCCAAAAATGTCTTCGGATGCTGAAACAAACATTACCATCATGCTCAGAAGATATCAAATAGCTAGAAATGTCGGTCCTTGGGTCCAATTTGGAGACAAGGGCAAAAATAATAATTTTCGGGTCAAAGCGGGGTCCACATGTGGCCCGCTTCGCACCGAAAAATGTGTTAGGGACAAAGTTCTCCAAATTCATCAAACTTAGTGTCAACAAGTCCAGAACAATGATACGAACCCATCGGAACTTCCAGAATTGGATTCCGATGTGCCGATCCCAAAATCGCCCGTCAAGTGGAGCCTATGGGACCCATGATACGCAATTTTGTCAACGTTCTCAGAATCGAACCAAACTTGGGTCACAGGACCAGCGTATCACTACGAGTCCGATGGCGCAAGTTTTATTTCGATCCGACGTGTGTACACGAAGTTACGACGCATTCCAGAACAGACGGATACGGGACGGTGTCGGCGGATACGCGTTGATTCCGGTGTGCACGCACATCCAAATCAACTTATGCAAAATCTCGCACATCCGTATCAACGGCGCGCATGTATCGGTGAAGATCGCACGCGACCAAGTCGTCCCGTTTGGCGGGGCGTACTCAGTTCTGGGGTAAATCAGGGCATTATTTTTCCTATTTTTGGATCGCGGTTCTCGATCGCCATAGGACGCGATGCACCGAGCGGGTTGCACGGGCATCGAGAGGGTCACGCAGGGTTCGTGTTGCAACAGACGGAACAGAAAATGGGGCAGCGAGGAGAGAGAAATGGGTACCTGAACAGGGCTCTGAAAACCGAGATTTCCGTGTCCGTGTCGACACGACATGCCCGGGTTCTAGGGTTAGGGCTATGCCGGAGCTGCGGAGGCCGGAGGCGGGCCGGAGGGAGGCCGGGGGCAGCGGAGGTGGCACTGGCCGGAGGCGGCACAGGGGCTCGGGCGGTCGGCTGCTGCTGTGGCTAGGGCTCCGGCGAGGTCGAGGGCGTTGCGGGAGGGGTCGTCCGGCGGAGCTGGAGGAGGAGCAGCGGGGCAAAGGCAGCGAGGCGGCGAGGCTGTTCGAGAGGAGGCAGCTGAGCTGGTGGTGGAGGGATCGGGTCGTGGGGAGGATTTGGCCGGTGAAGAGAGAGGGGGGCTTTTTATGGGCGGAGGCGAGCTGGGGCCGAGCGGTGGAGGCGGCGGCAAGGGGATCGTGGCCGAGGGGAGCGGAGCGGGGCGGGCGGAGCGCCGGAGGACGCGGGCAGCCGCCGGAGAACGCGGGAGGGGGAGTTGCTGGGTCGTGCGGGTGCGGGTGAGGGTGAGCGGGTCGGGTCGGGTCAGGCGGGTAGGACCCGGCCCGTTAGGGGGGGCGGTCCGGTCCGGTTTGGTTGGACCGGGTTCAGCCCGGTTCAGCCCGGTTTGAACCCGGTTCAACCCGATTTATTTTGGGTTTATTTTAAAATAGGGTTTTTTGGTCTTTAAAAATTATTTCGGGGTCCAATAAATTCCAGAAAAATTACCCTAAGTCCAATATTTTATTTTACACCCAAAAATATTATTTTCATAATATTTTAATATATTTTAAAAATATTTAATTTTATTTAATGACGAAATACCCTGGTTTTTAATTAGTAAAAATTCCCGAAAAATCTAAGAAAATTCTGAAAACTCCTGTTTTTAAAAATCCTAAAAAATCAGGGGGTTTACACCTAGTTCGACATCGGTGGCACTTTCACATGACCAGTTGGACTATATCGTATCCCAGTTGTACGACAGTGTTCCTCCTCCTCCTTCTAATCAACATTAGTCCTAGGTTGGATAAATAGTTATGAGTTTGTGTGAATTTGGCCCATTTTTGGGAATTTGTGACATTGGTCCATTTTTGGGTCTATTGTATATATTCTTTTTGTGACATGATGATATTTATTTTAGACTTTTATGTATGTTTGAATTTGTATGA
Organism: Iris macrosiphon; assembly: GCA_036927795.1. Lineage (NCBI taxonomy): Eukaryota > Viridiplantae > Streptophyta > Magnoliopsida > Asparagales > Iridaceae > Iris > Iris macrosiphon. Next base: position 183,238,031 of record JAYESA010000004.1, read on the forward strand.
TATTGGCCAATAGTGATAGTAGATTTGAATTTATCGGTGTTTAATAATTTGCTTATGTGTGACAATATATTTTTATAAACTATGAATATATTTGTATAAACTGCAGGCTAAATATTGTTATATAAATTAATATGTAACAATCTGCAATTTTGAATACAGCAAATTAGCGACGTTTACTGACGTCTAGCGACGTTTACTGACATACAAATACGTCGCAGAGAGATATCAGAACATCGTTATCCCTGTACCAAGATGTCGCAAATATGTCGCTAAAAGTTGCTAATTTGCTGACTTGGCAATCCCTGCCATATCATCAAGACGTAACTAACATACGTTGCTAAACATCGCTACATTCAAAAAATATTAGCGACATAAATGCGTTGCTAAACGTCGCTAACAGAAGAATGTCAGCGACTTTTAGTGACATAGTAAACGTCACTAAGTATAAAAATATCAGCGACGTTTTGCGACTAAATTTGTGTCGCTCATATACCGACGTTGCGCCTCAGAACGTCGCTAATTTGTAAAAATTTTGTGACGTTCATACGTCACAAAGATACGTCGCTAGTTGCGACGTATAACGATGTATTTTCAGTCAGCGACTAGCTAGACCGCGACAATTATAAAACGTCGCTAATAACGTCACTATTTTATTTTAGTAACATAATTTTATAATTTAGCGACATTTTTTAGCGTCGCTAACCCCGTATTTTTAGTAGTGTACTACATCCGTGAAAGGAAATAAGTACATATATCACGTAGCAAGAGTATGTGGCATGACGGATCACTATATATAATCAAGTAGCACTCTTGGTATGATCAAGTGTATCAGCATGGATATAATAGTCAGGACAGGAATAAGTTCTCGAATCAAGATCATGGACAAGTTGTCAAGTAACAAGTTATTCAAGACAAAATAGTTAAATACTAGTCACATTAATTTTACTTTATTACATTGATAGATGAGGATAAGAGTAGTGCGAGAACCCCTCGAGATCAAATTTACAATCTTTAAACCAAATAAGGACCAAAATTATAGTCCCTCCCCTGAGTTGAACTACTCCCCTTATTCTATCCATCATATAATAAGGTGATCAAGAAAAAGTAGTTTAATTAGCTACTTAGTACATATAAGGCCACATCTACATGGCTCATATCAGTTGCTTAGTCAAATTAGCATATGGTCACATTTGGGTCATACAAATTATTTCTAGATTTAACACAATATCACACTCATTCAATCAAATAAAAACATTAAATCAAGTAAGTGTCCACGTGTGCAAAAATAGGGTGCCGCATGAGACAGGGTGCCACATAAAGTTGAGGCCACATGGGTGTCAAGGCCACATGCAGTCGCGGGCCGCATGGATGGCATGGACGTATGGGCAAAGCAAAGTCCATTCTTTTAAAAATGTGCAATGTGACCATCAATAAATGCAAGTAAGAAGAAATAAAATAAAGTGATAGATGTGACTCAGGTGACAAGCAATAAAGTGTGTCAGGAGAAAAGACAAACTCATACAAAGTCGTGCCAAGTCGGTGAAAAATTATGCGTCCAGAAGAAGAGGGACGCATAGCGCCTAGCCGCATGGTCGACGAGGCCGCATACTCCTCTTAGCGGCATACACACTTGGCCGCATGAAATCTTTTGGGACATAGTAAAAGTTTTATACATTGGGCCAAGGGGGTGCATGTGCAAATTTCAGTCATGCGTCCAACAAGAGGGCCGTATGCTGACTCAAGACGAGAAGTTTAGGCCGCCTAACACACCGTGCCGCATAACACTCCTTCGTCTCTTCCAACAGCAGCTTTTTGGCCATGGCTAAAAGTTTTATACATTGGGCCAAGGGGGTGCATGTGCAAATTTCAGTCATGCGTCCAACAAAAGGGCCGTATGCTGACTCAAGACGAGAAGTTTAGGCCGCCTAACACACCGTGCCGCATAACACTCCTTCGTCTCTTCCAACAGCAGCTTTTTGGCCATGGCCAAAAGCTCAAAAATGAGAATTTATTTCTTCTATAGAAACCTCAAATGAAGTCCAAATCAAGTAAAGTAAATTTCTAAACTACTCAAAATTAAATGCTCATCAACGTAATTCGAAAAAAAAAGTTTTAAGAGATCAAAATCCAAGAAAACTCAAGAACACATAGAAAAAGCTTCTAACTAAAATTCTAGATCTACACTAATCTATCCACCAAAATCAAAAAATACCAAGTTCTACATGCATGGAGAAACACATAATAAATATAATAGAACAATAAAATGGAGGGTTTCTTCATTCCTTATGCAAGGTGTACTTGCCTATGGAGGGAGAGAAAACCCAAAGAGAGAATGGAAGAAGAATAATAAGAAGAGAGAGAGAATGAAGTTAGATTATATATAAAGGGTTTCAGGTTTGGACCATGGGTTCAACTCATGATCAAAGTAAACCAAACAAAATAAACCAAGAGCCAAATAAACTAAAAAATGGCTATAGTCTCTCTACGACATACAACTATGCCAGCAAAAAAATAAATGTGCTCCAAATACGTATATTTGGAACGGGGAGTGACATCTCTCGCCACCTTAGAAAAATTATGTCTCAAAATTTAAACTAAAGGCTAGCTAGAGATATCAAGACAAGCAACAACTAACTAGAAGCAATCTACACTTACAATCTGCACATATAAATAAGCAAGTATAATAACACATATTATTAAGCGAAGCAACATCATCTCACATGAGTGCTTGCCGATCACGGAATGAAAGATGCGAAGGCATACAAAGAAAATATACCTTATGAGTCGAATATGTGCGGGTAATGAGATCAAATATCATCCTCGCGCACCCACGTCGACTCCCCAAAAGAATAATGACCCCAAGCAACACGAACAAGACGGATAGTCCGGTTCTTGAGTACTTTTTCTCTCTGATCCTAAATGGACACAGGCAGTTCCTCGTAAGTTAAGTCAGCGTGGGAGCACCAAAGATCTGCTTAACTACTTCGATCTGCACTTCCTTCCGATGCTGATCTGCCCAATGACGATGACGATCTTATGCAACCCGAAGCCGCTCCCCGATATGCTTAACTACTTCGATCGTTTGAGTAATCATTTCAGGACCGAATATCTTCCATTCACCAATGTTATCCCAAGCTAAGGGTGATATGCACTTTCTTTCATATAATGCCTCTAAATGAGTTATCTGTATGCTGGCCTGATAACTATTGTTGTATGAAAATTCCTCTAAATAAAGTTGATCTTTCCAAGACCCACTAAAGTCTAGGGTACAAGCCCATAAGATATCTTCTAATGTCTTGATTGTCCTTTCTGACTACCATCTGTCTGAGGGTGATATGCGGTACTAAATCTTAACTTGGTACCCAAGCGCTCGTGCAAGCTTTTCCAGAATCGAGATGTAAAGTGAGTATCACGATATGACACTATACTTGTTGGAACTCCGTGCTGCCTTGCTATCTATCGCATATACATCATTGCTAACTACTTTGTGGACTTCCCTACTCGGAAGGAAAGAAAATATGTCACTTTCGTGAGTCAATCTACTATCACCCAAACTGCATCACACCCAATAGGGGATCTAGGTAAACCGGTCACAAAGTCCATCATAATATGTTCCTACTTTCACTCTGGAATAGGAAGTGGTTGTAATAATCATGCTAGTCTTTGTCGTTCTGTCATCACTTGCTGACATACGAGACATCGTGAAACAAATTTGTTCAAAAAGTCAACCGTGGGGCCCGCAAATAGGCAACTTGGTCAACTGTCTTAGAATTACGTGAAACTTGGATCACAGGACCAGAGCGATACCATGAGTCCAATGGCGCGGGTTTTATCGCTTTCTAACAAGCGTACACTAAATGGTGCGGTGTTTTGCAAAAGTCGCGATACGGGGCCTTTTTGCGGATACAAGCTGATTTCGACGCGCACACGCGTCCAAACCAGTTTTCGCGAAAGCCCACACATCTGGGTATACCGTGCGCACCTTTCGATGCACTTGGTACACGAAGGGATGGTCCCGTTTGGCGGAGCGCGCTCCGTATCATAAGTTTTAACATTTTAAAAATAGTTTTTCATGAGTTTTCAACCTAATTTATTTTCGATTCTAACACATAATAAAATAATATAATTGACATGGAGTGATCTCGGTCAGGTGGTCTTTCCATAGCAAAAAGAAAAACTAAGTTCGGATCTCCGTGGTGGGAGATACGAGTCCTTGAACATGGGTCGATGGGACAGTTTTTTGCTGTTCAAAAACGTGTATTTTTCTAAAGTTGGCATCGATTTTTACCTAGTTTTTAACGCTGCATGATGGAAACTAATCTACGAGATTTAGAGAGGGATAGGTCGGGATCGTACCAGCAAAGACGAATCCGAATTTGGTTGAGTGAGGAGGCGGAAATCTACGCGCGAACAGGGGTTCATCGTAGCGATTTCCTGTTATCGCGTGCCCGTGCGGGCGGTGATCGCTGGCGGTGGCGGTGGTGGCGGCGGCTGCGGTACTCCGGTGGCGGCGGGTTGGCGGCGACGGCGGTCGTGGGAGCTAGGGTTTAGGGTTAGGGTTAGGGTTTAGGTTCCCATTTATAATATATATAAAGAATGAGAGGAAAGGGGAGCGGGTGAAGACTCGCGCGGGTGGGCCGCGGGTCCTCAGCAGGGGGGGTGTAGTACTGTTAGGTTTTTCTTTTTCTTTTTCTTTTTCTTTTTCTTTTTCTTATTATTTTTCTTTTCTTTTTCTTTTCTATTTTTTATTCTTTTTCTTTTCTATTTCCTTTTCTATTCTTTTTATTAACACTAATAATAATAATAATATCATCATTATTATTATTATTATTATTATTATTATTATTACTATTATTATGCTATTTATTATTATCATACTATATATTATTTACATATATATTTAAGGTATATAAAAATATATTCGTACCCAAAATAAATTCTAGAAAATTCTATCACCCTTCTATAATTATTCCTAAAATAAAATAATAGAACTTTGTGCAATAATTCTAAATGATTAACTATCTAGGTACTTACATCAATAATATATATATTATCTAATTAACTATAAAATAATATGGATAAATTAAATAACTAATTAATTAAATAATATTTAAAAATATGGAATTTTACATTCTACCCAACTTACAAAAAATTTGTCCTCGAAATTGACACTAACCCATATTCATAATAATCACTATAGTTATTACACTTTATTGCTATCTAGCAGTGCTTCCTAAGAGTCGTGGTCTGTCATTCTAACACTTTTCATTTATTATCCATACTCTATTCTTTCATCCTCTAACTCGTCTATGCTATCCAACTTATAAGAGTTCTACTAGTAGTCACTGTCCTTTGAAGCTATTGTCTAGGTTGTAAGACAAATTTATTCATTGGGTTGAAAATCTTGGGATACCTGTCTGGAATCTCATAACTATGATTTTTTTCCATAACCGTCAAGTATCGTAGTATAATACTGCCACGCCACCTGACCAGTATGGATGTAAGTAATTCGACTACTCTACCATAATCGTCTAGCTGCAACCATCGCTACCACGCCAGCGATTTGTCATAGTCATCAGTTCGTAACAAGTGCCTTCAACTCTTTCCTAGGCATAATCTAAGTTTTAGGGGAATACTTTAGGTCTTGACTAACTTTATAACTATTAGGAGTACGAACTATTTTAACAATCTAACAAATTTCTATTAGGCTAAAGGATGCTACTTAAGGGTTAATCTAATAGGAGAATACATATATTGTTATAGTGTATATACATAAGGGTTATTATTAACTCATTAGTTAGTTATCAATCATTACTAACACATTTATGTTTTAACTAACAATATAAGGGTGAGGTTGATATAAATTAAACAATTCATAATGGCATGAAAAGATACGACTATGATAGAAAGAATTAAGCACGAGATAAGAAATGGAGATAGAAGAGAAGATGAGCCACCCAAGGGGGCGAGATGGTGATAGAAAAAGAATACTACTAATGTTACTCGCATCATCCATTAGCATCGCGTGTATGCCATCTGGGTAGAATATCAACATATCCTCATAACTGCTAAACTACCATATATATAATTCTACGTCTACTATGCATCTAAGATCTTGTGTCACAATGGGGTTATGATTATGCAATGACAAATATAACTAAAAGGTTATACCTGTATCTACGGCTTCCTGTGCCTGTGCTCCTATATTTTTCATCATGAGTGCTTGGCCTTGTCCTTGGTCATTCAGCTGGGGTCTAGCCTCCTCCATTTATGCAGACTGTAGAAGCAGTGGTGGGTCTCTTTGGTCTCCTATACTTGAGGGTGTATGCGATATTTCTGATTCTAATGCCATAGACCTCTGGTTCTGTTGAGGACATTCTCGGGCTTGATGGTGACTTGATCCACATACCATGCACAGCCCCAATCGACGATGATAGTCTCTTAGAATGTGACCTGTCTTACCACAAAAATGACAAGTACGGAGCTCCTTGGTTGGATATGGTGCGGCACTATATGGTTGTTGGTGTGCCAAAGGGTGTCTAATGGGTCCTCCTTGTTGTGTCATTACTGGTCCTTGATGAATTCTCTATTGATTTTCGCTTCCCCTGCTGATGGCCTCCTGAATCCTGGCCTCTGTCAATAACTCGGCATACGAGATCCGGGACTGTGAACTAGTGTAGTGCTGGAGCTCCTGAGGCAGCCCACGATGAAACCTCTTAGCCTTCTCCAAGTCATTAGGTATTAGGATAGTGCCATACTTATTGAGGCGGCTAAACTCGGTATCATACTGGTCAACTGTCTTGTTTCCCTGCTCCAGATGGAGGAACTGATCGTACAACGCATCCCTTACAATGTCCGGGAAGTACTTCCTCTCAAAGCACTCCAAGAATTGTTCCCAAGTCTAACGCGTACCCAACTGGCGCTCTATTGATTCCCACCAGTAATGAGCGTTACCCTCTAGTTGAGTCCTTATGCCTGTCATCCATAGATCGGTAGGTAGTTGTGATGCTTCTAACAACTTTTTAGTGTTGGCAATCCAGTTCGTGGTCTCCTCTGGACTCTCATTGCCCTTATACGACTTGGGGTCCATCTGCATAAAGTCCTTGACTGAACCAACCCGAGCTTGTGGTACTGAAACTAGTGCCTGGGCTGGTGCAGGGGCTAGTGCAGCCATTCTCTCAAGTGCTGCTAAAAAATTTAGCCTCTGCTCTGCCACTTGCTGCCTCTGCTCTGCAGCCTGTGCGGCTGTCTGTTGACTCTGTTCCTGCATTATCATCTGGAAGAATTGGAACAGCTTTGTCTGGATATCCTGCGGTGCTAGTGGAGCTGGAAAAGTCCTATTAGGTATCGTGGAAGGAGTTGATGGAATTGGATTGCTAGTTAGTCCATCCGGTCTCGGAAGAAGAGGTATCGTTGAGGCCTCTCCTGGTGATTGGCCGTTGACCCCTGGAGACGTGTTGTCCCCGGTGGCGGCATGCCCGTTACGCAAATTCATCTCTCTGCAAGAGATGGACGGAGGATTAGGAAAGGTACATGAATCAAGCAGGATGCAAGCACTTAAGTAGGACATGTAGGAAGAAAGGTGAGTTATAGTCAAGTGTGGATGAGACCTAAAATTATAATCCTAGGTGCAGGCCCGTTCGGTACAGTTACGTAACCGAAATGGCTAACTCGACCTGTATGGGCCACCACAAAAATATGTCATGCTCCAGTCCCAAAATACGTAGGACCAGGAACACGTAAGCATGCCAGCCGTATGTATATGGCAACTCCAATATATGGATACCATAATACACACGTAAGCTGAAATATGAATATAAACTCACATGTGGTATATATATGGTCACAAGTAACAGATATACTAATCTCATCCACACAATAAGTCATAGAAAAGAAATACTAAACTAGAATAATGAGTCTGAAATATCCAAAATAATAGTCGGGTGGAGACAAATCCACTACCAAAGACTATATCCAAAACTAAAATGAGAGAGAAGAGTAAAATCTCCAATATAAAATAAGGTGATGATAGAAGTGTATCAGCTAAGAAGATTCATCGCTAGAGATAATCAATGATGCTCAGAAGGAAAGACCTCCTCTGCATAAAGTAATGTGTCAGGTCCAAGCCCGTACTCCTGCGGATACTCCTGGTCGTCTATACTTGGCAAGGGACCAGGTCCTCAGAGGGACGTAACAAGATACATAGAAGCATGCTAATTGAATACAGTAAACATGCAATATAGACGAAAAAAATATCTAAGTACGCTGTACAAGACAATCTATATGAATGCATAATGAGGACAACTTTTTGACGTATGGGCAGGGGTAGGCTAATCTATCTAATCTCACAACTCACACACACGTCTAGAACATCATCAGCCATCATACCGCGGGGGTAGCGACCATCGTGACACCATCGACCGACATACCGCGGGGGTAGCGATCATCGGACACGACTACCATAGTGCGTGCTAGATACTACGGTTTACCAGAGTGGTTATAGCCCATACGCCTACTGATTGTCCTCTCATAATACTAAGTGTCAAGTGTGTGTCAACATATCTACTAAATAGTAATGACTGAAAGAAATTACACATACAAAGAATATACAGAAATATAATAAGCATGCAAAATACTGTAATAATTTGGCTAGGTATGCTTGCTTGGCAAGAAAGCTGCAAAGTGTAACGTCCAGGAGTCAAACACCAAGAGTCAGAAACAATGGCCTCAGAATGAACGTCTCTGGATGCTGAAATAAATATCACCAACGTTTCTAGAATAAGCGAGATAGCTAGAAAACACCACCCTTTCGTCCAATTTGGACACAGGGGTAAAACGGTAATTTCGGGTCAAAACGGGGTCCACATGTGGTCCACTTTGCATCGAAAAGTGTGCCAGGAGTAAAGGTCTCTAAATAGGACAAATTATAGGTCAAACTAATTCTAAACGTCAATACGAACTCAACGGTACGTCCAATTTTGAATTCCGGTAAGCCGAACACAAATTCGCCCAAAAAGTCAACTATGGTGCCCGCAAATAGGCGGCTTGGTCAACTGTCTCATAATTGCGTGAAACTTGGGTTACAGGACCAGCGTGATACCACAAGTCCAATGCAGTAAGTTTCGTCGCGTTCTAACGAACGTACACTAAATGGTGCGGTATTTTACAAAAGTTGCGACACGGGGCCTTTTGGCGGATACGGACTGATTCCGACGCACACACGCGTCCGAACTAGTTTTCGCGAAAGCCCACACATCTGGGTATATCGTGAGCACCTTTCAGTGCACTTGGTACACGACAGGGCGGTCCCATTTGGCGGGACGCGCTCTGTATCACAAGTTTTAATATTTTAAAAATAGTTTTTCATGAGTTTCAACCTAATTTATTTTTGATTCTAACACATAATAAAATAATGTAATTAGCAGAAAATGATCTCGGTCAGGTGGTCTTTCCATAACAAAAAGAAAAACTAAGTTCGGATCTCCGTGGTGGGAGATACGAGTCCTTGAATATGGGTCGATGGGGCAGTTTTCTGTAGTTAAAAAACGTGATTTTTTCTAAAGTTGGCGTCGATTTTTACCTAGTTTTTAACGCTACATGATGGAAACTAATCTACGAAATTTAGAGAGGGATATGTCGGGATCATACCAACGAAAACGAATCCGAATTTGGTTGAGCGAGGAAGCGGGAATCTATGCGCGAACAGGGGTTCGTCGCTGCTATATCCTGTTGTCGCGTGCTCGCGCGGGCGGTGATCGCCGGCGGTGGTTGCGGTGGCTGCGGTACTCTGGCGGCGGCGGGTCGGCGGCGGCGACGGACGTGGGAGCTAGGGTTTAGGGTTAGGGTTAGGGTTAGGGTTTAGGTTCCCATTTATAATATAAATAGAGAATGAGAGGAAAGGGGAGCGGGTGAAGACTCGCGCGGGTGGGCCGCGGGTTCTCAGCGGGGGGTGTAGTAATGTTAGGTTTTTTTTTCTTTTTTTCTTTTCTTTTTCTTTTCTTTTCTTTTCTATTTCTTATTCTTTTTCTTTTCTTTTTCTTTTTTATTTCCTTTTCTATTCTTTTTTTAACACTAATAATAATAATAATATCATTATCATTATTATTATTATTATTATTATTATTATTATTATTATTATGCTATTTATTATTATCATACTATATATTATTTACATATATATTTAAGGTATATAAAAATACATTCGTACCCAAAATAAATTCTAGAAAATTCTATCACCCTTCTACAATTATTCCTAAAATAAAATAATAGAACTTTGTGCAATAATTCTAAATGATTAATTATCTAGGTACTTACATCAATAATATATATTATCTAATTAACTACGAAATAATATGGATAAATTAAATAACTAATTAATTAAATAATATTTAAAATATGGGATTTTACAGAAGGACCGTAAAGCAACTCTAGAGGGGGGTGAATAAAGTGCAGCGGAATAATCTACCCAATTTAATATTATTAGAATGAAGGCAGTTGCTAACTAACAATGTATATAAAGACAGTAAAGTAAAGTAGTAAAGTATAGAGAGAAAGCAAACACAAATACGAAGATGTATACTGGTTTCCCTCTGAGAGGACTAGTCCAGTCCTGAGAACTCAAGCTCAGAGTTTTCTCTACTATAATCACCATTAGTGAATCACAAGCTTTGATCAGAAGGCTTGCCACTTCTTTACACCACGAGGTTTGATCCGAAGTCTCACAACTTCACAGCTTATAGAGAGAGAGTAACTGATCGAACAAAGCTCTTTACAACTCAGAAGACTTCTAGACTGAGATCACACTTGGCACTAGGAAGGCTAGGGAGTTTCTCTTTGAGATGGAAAAGTTAAGGCTTTAGGGGTTTGCTCACAATAGGATAGAAGACTTAAGAATGGTTGAGTTATTCTTAGAATGAAGAATTCTAATCCTATTTACAGGGTGTAGGCAAATAGAATTCGACCATAATTCGGTCAGGGTTTAATTCAAATTTTTAACCGTTGGGCCAAAAAATCAGGAGCTATTGAACTGGTTGATTTTATACCAAAAGGGTAACCGAGTTCGACATGAGTTCGGCCCGAGTTCGGTCTCTTAGTATGGTAGACTTTGTAAATGAATGTGGCCTGATTTGGTGGATAGGTTCTTTGGTCTATTTGAGTGGACTAGATATCTGGGTATATGTATTTGGGATTTGCCAGTGCGACTCATCTTACATCAGTCCTAGACTCAAATAAACAAAAGATTATATTTGAATAGACAAAATACAGACATGTAATAGCAGTATTGAGGCTTCAGATCGCGATATATCGATGCATGGTTTAGTTAACTATCAAAATTAAGTTAACTGGGACCGGATGGGCCAACAATCTCTCCCATTTTGATAATTGACAAACTATGAATAATACTGCAAGTCTTTGATATGCAAGGCTCTCCAATAACTGTGGAGCAGTAATATGCTGAAGATAACGTATGTCAAGTATCGTCTTGTATGCTAGTATCATGTATGTCATTTTCTTCCGTTGTCATTTGATTGAAATGGCATACTCCCCCGAAATCGGTTAGATGACAAAAAAAATAAGAGAGTAAAGTGTATACAGAATAATATATAATGATAAAAGAAAAAAATTGCATTAAACTTTTATTCATTTGAAAGAAAACATATAAAAGTGGATGTGTAATAGAAACATCATTGTAGAACATCTATAAGTAAATATTTATAAATCATTGAGTAACTAGTTATCATTTTCATTATCCAGTTCAACTATTCTGTTTGGATCAAAGAAGGCATTAGCTTGATCCAAATATCGCTGAACATAAGGGTGATCAATATAAAATCCTTGTTGATTTGGATTCCGGAGAATCGGAAAAGGTCCGGCTGGGTGCTTCGATAGTGTGTACTAGATGTCTATCAAAGTGTTGTCAAGAGCCTGAGTCTAAAGAGTTTGGCGATGATCAGTAGCACGATTGCGTATATTTTTTTGGTGGAACCGATCATGCAACAGATTGAAAATAGACTCTAAGGTTTGCGGTTGTTCATCAATAGGAGGGACAGAATCAACATGATGAGTATTGGAGTTTGATGATGAGTTATAAGGTAGAAGCATAGTTGGCTCAAATCTGCGAATTCTATTGAGGTATAAAGGTTCCTCAAGATTTGGACAAGTATCCAAAAGAATGTCGAAATAGCTAAAAATGGTTGGCAAGTACATAGCGTATAGTAGTTGACGCCCTTTCTTGCGACTTTGAACCATTTGAGATAAGATGGTCTGTGGAACATTAAAATTAATGCCAAAATGCAAGTGATATAAGGCTGGAATTTCTAGATAAAAGACCTCATCAAAGTAAGTCTTCTTAGGTAGAAAAGTTAAAAAAATAATATGATGCATTTCAAAGAAGTGACCATTCAAATATCTACCATAAAATTTACCAGGTGGACATTCCAGAGGGTGACAAAGGATATTCTTGAAAGAATCTATGGTTAAGTGATGATCGAATTAAACTTGCGTGATGTTGACTAAGGGTTGTCCATCAGCAGGAATGCGTAAGATTTTACCCAAGTCATCTACATCGAATTCAATTTGAATGCCATGAACTCTAGATAAAATAGTGTCATGTTCATATGTTAAGTTACAATAGAACATTTGAATAGTATTGGTGTAAATTTTGGTACGGGTTGTAACAAAGTCTTCAAATTAAAGTTTTTGAAGAGTAGGTAGATAGTCTATGTGTTGAGAAGTAAAATTAATAGGATGGCCAAAACAGATGTGTCTCTTGGAGAAGTAATTAAACCAATCATTTAAAAATTTGAGGCTCCGAAAGGTAAAACCGTCAAATTCTCCTATGTTTGGCATAATAGGACAGAAAAGAGAGTCGGAAAAGGAATCTTGTTTCCTTTTAGGGGCCATTGGGAGTGGATGTAGGAGGAAATGCTAAGGTTTATTTATGGAGGAGGAATAATTTTTGTTGATCTGAATAAATGAGCAACGAAATATTCTATAAATAGAGTAGCAAAAAACTAAATTATGAAGAGAATTAAATGACATAGTATATTCTGCAATTAAACTAATCGAATTTGGTCCGAGCTCGTCCCGAGTTCGGTCTGAATTCTTTTGACATTTATTTTCAGAATCTCAATGTAACTTTAATCGATATTATTCCTTTTTGGACATGATATAAATACATAATAATAAGTGCTGGACTTAAATCGTACATTTTCAAGAGTTTAAATCATCTCAGAGTAGTTGTAGAGGCCGGATCCCAGCTAGCGGTGGTCCGAAGACACTTAAATATCGTGTCGCTTAAGGTTATTTACACCTTTTTGACAAAAGGGCCCTTTCGGCTTGTATCCAAAAAATTTAAAACTTTTGAAAAGTGTGGCAAAAAATTTGTAAAGCATCTTATGATTCTTATATTTTATCAGAATCTAAAATACCTAATTCTCGACGGATAAAGTTGAATCGATCTTCAGCTAAAGGTTTAGTAAAGATGTCTGTTAGTTGATGTTCCGTGTCCACATACTCTAAACAAATATCTCCCTGTGATTGATGATCCCTTAGAAAATGATGACGGATTTCTATATGCTTAGTGCGTGAGTGGCATACTGATTTTTTGGTGAGATTAATGGTGCTAGTATTATCACAGAAAATATAAATGTTTTTATAGTGCATATTAAAGTCTTCTAGGGTTTGCTTCATCGACAAAATTTAAGCACAACAACGTCCTGCTACGATATAATCTGCCTCAATTGTTGATAATGTAATAAAATTTGGTTTCTTGCTAAACCAGAAGACTAGAGACTTTCCTAGGAAATGACACGTGCCACTGATGCTTTTTCGATCGACTTTGCATCGATCAAAATTAGCATCCGAGTAACCAGCAAGGTCAAAGGACGTGGTTTTGGGATACCATAAGCCTGCCGACAAAGTCCCTTTAAGATATCTAAAAATATGCTTAAATGCGCACAAATGTGATTCCTTAGGATTAGCCTGATATCTAGCACAAAGACATACAACAAACATAATGTCTAGGCGACTAGCAGTTAGATAAAATAAATTACCAATCATACCTCGATACTTACGTATGTCTGTTGGTTTACTGCTTTCATCAAGGTCAAGCTTAGTGGATGTTGCCATTGGAGTTCTGATAGGCTTTGCATTGTCCATGTCAAACTTTTTGAGCAAATCATTTGTGTACTTAGCCTGATGGATATAGTTTTCTTGTGAATCTTGTTTGATTTGCAATCCTAGAAAAAAAGTCAGTTCTTCCATCATGCTCATCTCAAATTCACTCTGCATACACTTAGCAAACTTGTTACATAGCATCTCATTAGTAGATCCAAATATGATATCATCAACATATATTTGCACTAATAACAGAGAATCAGCAGAAGTTTTTATAAAAATGGTAGTATTAAAAAAAAATTTGAAAAACTGTTTCCAAGTATAAAGAGGCTAAGACATTCATACCAAGCACGAGGGGCTTGTTTGAGTCTGTATAGAGCCTTTCGTAACTTAAATACGTGGTCAGGGTGTTTAAAATCTTCAAAACCAGGGGGTTGTTTAACAAATATATCTTCTTTGATAACACCATTTGAAAAGCACTTTTAACATCCATTTGAAAAAGTTTAAAGTTATGAAAACTAGCAAAAGCATAAAGCATTCTGATAGATTCAAGTCTAGCAACAGGAGCATAAGTCTCATCGTAGTCGATACCTTCCTCTTGGTTGTATCCTCGAGCTACGAGACGTGCTTTGTTACATGTAACTGAACCATCCTCATTTAATTTATTTCAAAAAACTTATTTATTACCAATGATCGGATAATCATTAGGTTTAGAAATAACTTCTCAAACTTGATTGCGTTCAAATTGGTTGAGTTCCTCTTGTATAGCAGAAATCTAAAATTTATCAGCAAAAGCTTCATCAGTATTTTTAGGTTTTATTTGAGAAATAAAAGAAACATTTGCAATAATATATCTATTTGAGGAACGTGTACTTACACCTTTTGATACATCACCTATTACCAAGTTCTCAGGGTGATCTATGGAGAACTTTAGTCTCCTTGGCAGACTTTCCGGATGACTTGTACTATTTGTATCTTCTGATGTCTTGTTGGTTGCGGATTGACTACCTTCATCGTTATTTTCGTTTAGTGCTTGAGTGTTGTGTTCATCAAATGTAACATTGATTGATTCTTCAACAGTCAATGAGGTTTTGTTGAATACTCTGAATCCTTTACTTTTGGCGGTATAACCTAGAAAAATACCTTCATCGGCCTTGGAGTCAAATTTTTCTAGATTATCTTTGGTATTAAGAATAAAATATTTGCAGCCAAAAACTTTTAAAGTAACTAATTATGGGGATTCTACCAAACCAAAGTTCACAGGAGGTTTTCTTCGATATAGGTCGAATAAGCACCATATTCAAAATATGGCATGAAGTACTTATAGCTTCAGCCCAAAAGTATTTCAGAAGGTTATACTGATTTAACATGACTCTAGCCATATCGCCAAGAGTTCTATTCTTCCGCTCTACAATACCATTTTGTTGTGGAGTTCTAGGACAAGAAAATTTATGAGGAAAACTATTTTCATTGCAAAATCTTTTGAAATAATTATTTTCGAATTCACCTCCATGATCACTTCGGATACGAATAATCATGAAACCTTTTTCGTTTTGAACCTTTTTGCAAAAAAGTGACAAATTCAGAAAATACTTTATTTTTATTTGCAAGAAAATAAACCCAAGTATATCTAAAAAATCATCAATAATAACATAAGCATAAAGCTTACCGCCAAGACTGCGACTCTACTAGGTCCAAATAAGTCCATATACAAGAGTTGGATAGGTCTAGAGGTACTTGCAGAGTTGATTAATTTAAAAGAAGATTTAGTAGCTTTATTCTTTTCTCAGTCAGCACATACCATATCTTTCTTGAAAGTAATCTCTGGTAAGCCTCTTACGAGTTTTTTTGTATATAGCCTTACAATAGTGTCCATGTTTGTGTGTCCTAGACGCATATGCCATAGCCAGCTATCATCTTTGTTGGCGTATAGATATTTTTCTGCATTGGCAGTATCTTTTGCAAGA
Source organism: Iris macrosiphon (assembly GCA_036927795.1). Lineage (NCBI taxonomy): Eukaryota > Viridiplantae > Streptophyta > Magnoliopsida > Asparagales > Iridaceae > Iris > Iris macrosiphon. Next base: position 183,254,116 of record JAYESA010000004.1, read on the forward strand.
TAGAAAATATATATATTGTCTTCCCTGATCCTTTCAAAGATAACCTTACCAATGGATCTTTCATAAATAGAACATTTATTTTTAACGAAGTTAATACCATAACCATGGTCAACTAGATGACTAATGCTAAGTAGGTTGTGTTTTAATTCCGTTACTAGAAAAATGTCTTTTATGACATGATAGGGAGGAACACCTATATTACCATTACCAATAATGTATCCTCTGAGGTTATTACCGAAGGAGACATAACCATCTTTCTTCATCGATAGCGTTGTAAATAGGTTAGCATCACCAGTCATATGTCGTGAGCAACCACTATAGAGAATCCACTTGCTTCTAGCATGAGAGGGTTAGTCCACCTAGAAAATGAGTTATAGATGTAACCCTTGGTACCCATTTCCTTGAGGGTCCTGCTGTGTTAGTTTTTGATACCTATGCATAAACATTCATATCTACTAATTTCCTTGTTCTACAGAACCTAGATATATGTTCTTTCTTACCACAGTAGTGACATATAGTTGTGTGATTGATGCTTGGTGCAACATGATAGATATGATTGTGTGAAGCAGTTCTTATGGTCTATGTGGATAGAATGCATGATTATGTGGGATATTTCTTTGTGATCTTCTATAATAGAATGCATGATTGTGTAGAATATTTTTTTGTGGTTTTCTATAATAGAATGCATGATTGTGTTTGGTTCTATGTGCATGATAATTGCATGAACTATTATGCATGTAGGTAGGAGCATAACTGTGAGTGTTCTTTTGTCTTTCTACGTTTCTCGTGTTAGGTTGGGTGTAGGTTTATTCGACCTGTTTACCCAATCTAATCTCTAACTTTTTAGAGGTAGCATATACTTCATCATATTTAGCAGTGAGAGCATATATTCTACGTGCAGCAATGGAATACTTCTTCTTTTCAGATTCGAGTTCTTCCTTAAGTTTAGCATTCTCCTGAGAGCTCTTGTCAAGACTGGCAAGTGCCTCGTGGAGGTTAAGCTTAAGTCTAGAATTCTCGTTTGAATCGTTTGAGGTATCATTTACTTTACTTAGTAGAGATGTTAGTCTCTCTATTTTAGTTTGACATTCTTGAACATCCTTCTTAGCATGCTAGTACTTATTTCTAAGTTTCCTAAAATTATCAAGCAGATCACTAAAAGTATTACCTAGTTCATTAAAATTTAAAATCATCATAAGAGTTGTTATTCGTTACCTGATCAGCTAATACCATGAAGCATAGGTTTGCTGCTTCTTGAGGATTCTCTTCTTCGGATTCACTAACTTCACTTTCGTGCCAAATACTAGTGTTTGTAAATTTTTGTGATGATGTTCTTCTGGATGAGTAATTGTGGCAATTTTTTTTCTTAGGGTTGGACAATATTTCTTTATATGCCTTGTCTTCTTACAGTTGTAGCATATAGGCTCTTCATCACTGTTGTTAATTGGCTCCTTCTTCTTTGATTTCTCAAGCTTTAGAATTTTTTTAAAGTTTCTGGTGGTCAGGGCAACTTCCTCATCTTGAGACTCATTGTCGTCGGAGTTATAGTTGATAATCTTTTTGTGATATATCTTTAGAGCGATCGTGTTCTCCTTGGGAGTGGGTTCTTCAAATTCCTTGAGATCCAACTCGTGAGTCATCAGCTTGCCTATGAGCGTCTCGAGGGTCATCGTGGTAAGATTATTCCCTTCTATGATTACGGTGACCTTGGAATTCCAGTTCTTGGTGAGTACCCTGAGTACCTTGTGAATCTTCTCGTGATTGCTGTACTCCTTGCTGGGTGATAACAGAGGGTTGACGATGTCGAGGATTCTCGTGAACATTTGAGTGATTGTCTCATTTTGCTTCATCTTGAATGCTTTATACTCTTATGTTAGACGACTTATTTTTGATTCCTTCACTTGGGAGGTTCCTTCATGAGTGACTGATCGAACAAAGGAGTTATCTCCACTATAATCCACTTGGGAGGTTCCTTCACTTGGGAGGTTCCTCTGAGAGGACTAGTCCAGTCCCGATAACTCAAGCAAGGAGTTATCTCCACTATAATCACCAATAGTGAATCATAAGCTTTGATCCGAAGGCTTGCCACTTCTTTACACCACGAGGTTTGATCCGAAGTCTCGCAACTTCACAACTTAGAGAGAGATAGAGAGTAACTGATCGAACAAAGCTCTTTACAACTCAGAAGACTTCTAGATCGAGATAACACTTGGCACTAGGAAGGATAGGGAGTTGCTCTTTGAGATAGAAAAGTTAAGGCTTTATGAGTTTGCTCACAATAGGATAAAAGACTTAAGAATAGTTGAGTTATTGTTAGAATGAAGAATTCTAATCCTATTTATAGGGTGTAGGGAAACAGAATTCGGCCAGAATTAGCTCAAGATTTAATTCAAATTTCCAACCATTGGGCCAAGAAATCAGGAGCTATTGAACTGGTTGATTTCATACCAAAAGGGTAACCGAGTTCGGTCTGAGTTCGGCCCGAGTTCGATCTATTAGTATGGTAGACTTTGTAAATGAATGTGGCCTAATTTGGTGGATAGGTTCTTTGGTTCATTTGAGTGGACTATATATCTGGGTATAGGTATTTGGGATTTGCCAGTGTGACTCAACTTACATCAGTCCTAATCTCAAATAAATGAAAGATTATATTTGAATAGATGAAATATAGACGACATGTAATAGCAGTATTGCGGCTTCAGATCGTGGCATAGCGATGCATGGTTTAGTTAACTATCAAAATCAAGTTGACTGAGACCGGATAGGCCAACAAGGTTACCTATGATGCGGGAAGGGTCAGGCTAATCATATCTAGAAAACTATAAGACATGTAATATGTTCAGGCTAACCATACGTCTAGTGCATGGTTAGCTGTGATGCAAGTAAATATGGGGTATGATCACATAACTTGCTAATACTTTCCCTGTCCCACGACTAGTATAGTGGATCCAACCATGACATGTTACGACACAGGGTTCATGGAGCAGGGGGCAACCCACTCATGAATCTATGTTTATACATGTACAAGAATCATATGACATGTACAGGATCCTCTAAAAAATAATATCTCATGACAGAATCCATGATATACCAATCCGTGTATCCTCATGTCAGGAATCAAATATATAACACAACAAAGCTGGCATCATAGTAATAATCAAAATAACAAAATCTGTCAAAGAATGTACTCGCCTGGTATCCGATGTAAGAAATACTGAACAATGTTCAACTGGAGTCCAAGAGTCCTAGATATTGGAATATCAAAGTGAATTGGTGACATAAAATGTTAAACATACCTAACTAGCTCTATGTTAGACTTCTAGGTCCAACTAGGTCACTAGGTACCAAACTAAGTTAATTTCTAAGGCTAGAGTCCATATTTGTTTATAGGTTGGATTTCTAAAGTGATACTAGGACTATACCAGGTTACTCTAGGCCTAACTATGTAATATCTTTCTAGTACCAAGTTATACTAGTTGATACTGTTAATACTAGTTAATACACTATATTATGTATCAACATATATATAATATATACTCTATGATATCAATATAATATGCTATCTTAGATATAGACACATATCCTACCTATATCTCAATACCCAAATCACTACCTATACCATGCCAATTATCTTACTTAACCTAGCTAATTGAGATGAATTTACACTAATACCTAAGATTGATGCACACTTGTGTATCACTTAGTACCTCATACCTATACCAAGTCAACCCCTAAACCCCCAACTGATAATCATGTATCAGCTCTTCACTAATAGTATCACAGATATACCCAAGTCCCCATTTATTGTTGCTTAAGCCTATTGCAGCCAAATAACTGATACTAATACCCTTAACCCTTGGTACACAGGTGATTACAAACCATTACTGACAACATTACCTACATCCGGTCAATACCATATCCTAACTCAATACCTCACAACTTCAATCACCAACACCAATTACTTGTACCCCTTACTGCAACTGCTCCTTCTTGCCTCTAGGCTTGTACTGCTGCTGTGGAAGCTTACATGCAACTGATACTTCTCAACTAACAGTGCACACAGGTCTTTCTCCCTTCCAATTCAATTCAACCCTTCCTACTACCCAACCAAACTTCCCTCATGCAGTGCACATCAAACTAGTGCACCAATAAGCACTGGCATACCCCTATATATGTTGCATGTGCAACATTAAAATACTGTACCATCCTACTAATACTTCTGCTATTAACTTCATGATACCATTAGGTATCATCCTCACTTATACCCCCAAATCCTTTGCTTACAGGTAAGTGGTACATACAACTAATCTAATACACCTTGCTACTACCGCTCCTCTCCTAATCTGCAGGTAACACAGAACATTCTAAGTTCCCCCTATATGTTCTCATATACTTCACTTCTTTGACACTAGCACACACAACACTGCATAAGGCAGCCTGGACAGAAGGTAATGCACTATATCTAGGCACAACACATAGCTAAGCTGCTTATATTTCTCATATTGAATCACGATTCAAGTTTTATCTAGGTAGATGGAAATAAATAAAACCTTCTCAATAGAAATCTCAAATAACTGTGAGAATGGAACAATTAACAACTTGAAGTAACTTAGGTTCTAATTAAGGTTCGAACAATTATGGAATCTACATCGAAGAAGATGCTCATATAATGCTTATTAATACCAGCAAAATGGCATTCATTAAACTTGAGTCAATTTATATCTTACTGCTCCTGAGTCAGGGTTATTGATAGTATTATGGTTGTTGATATATAATTTGTGGGATATATTTTCATACGAAATGCATTTAGGAAAAGTCTGTGTATTGGCTGCACATAAAGAACACTAAGGTATATCAGATAACACACAACCCTCATTCCTAGTTGCATATGAAAATACCTACAGTTTTCCCAACTTGTAGCTACCATTCGAGCCGAGCTCCCTCGCATCTCCTACTACCTGTAGGATTCACCCAAAGCCTGCACCACACTTAACTAACACCTATATACAACCTAAATCCACTCTAAAACCACATTGGCACCTCACTCATAATCAGCAGTTGATGCACACTTCTCATCAAACATCTGTACACTGCCTATCAGGTTCACCCTCTCCTTTTCCTAGCAGAAGCAACATGCAACACTACTTCATACCCGATCCCCAAGCACACACAATAACACTTCTGCCAACAACAAGTGCACGACTGTGCACTTCCTTGCAACCCAAGCACCTTGAACATCCCCCTGCAATGCACACATGTAGTAGCAACCCGAGTACAGGTCTGTGTAGTCCCCATTACCTACACAAACATCTACTACACTATCACCAACATCAACAGCACTAACAATAACAACTACAATAACACTTCAACACCTGTCAATACCCGACTGTCTCTTCCCTCCATGCCCACCCAACCTTCATACACTTGCACAATCACTCAACTGGTATAAACATTATCCTTAATACTAACTCCTTGTGATACATACTTATATGCCTCACCCCAACTCTCTTCTCAGACACAATGAAGAACATATCTATACTATACCATATTAACATTGATACACTACCATACTAAGGAAACACTAACACACACACACACACACACACACACACACACACACTCATAACCTCAAGTGAAACACACTTGCACATATCACTTGTACATCACATTTGCATAAACTTTCCTCTTGTTACCCATATTTGAGACCTGGACTCAGTTACCAACTGATATTAAGTTGAACACTGGTGCCATAACCCTCATCCATTCACTTATAATACCAACACAGTCATAGTACATCCACACCAATAAAACAACTCAACTACCACAACACCAATACACTACACAAGGCAATTTCTCAAACATCTAGAGCTCGACACTCGTGATACATATTCTAAACACCAAGTACACCCCAAAGCATATGGAACACACCTAATAGAACCTCAAACGTATCTAATATATACCATATAGTATGAATAACAATCAAAATAGCTATTCTAATGCAACATGGAGAAATTGACATGCTAGAACCCAATACGACACCGTATTACGAAGTATCATGATACACACTCCTCGTATTCAATTGTGGATACATACACCCTCTTAAATTGTGTATCACACTCCAAAATCATCTATGAGGTATTTCTACAAACACCTAATGGCCTAAATTTGAATCTTCTCCAATTTGGCCACAAAAGTCAATGTAACTTTCATAATAGACATCATATGAACATATTTTTTCTTTCTATGGATAGTCATTAGCCATGGGAGGGTTCCTATAGGTCTAATACACCAATTAGAATAGAAATTGATAGAGAAAATAAAATTTTACCTATTGGGAGATAGATTCCCAATGTATTACCCCCAATGGACACAAATGGGAAGTTGGACACAATCCTCAAGGTAATGTTTCCCTCTTCAAGTGCTCCTTGCAATCCAAGAACCTAGCCTCCTTTGGAAATTAAAATGAAAGAAATGAGATTTAGGAATGGGTGGATTAGGGTTTGATCCCAAATTTGGGGATGAGTTAATTAGAAAAGAAAATGGAGGCTATTAATGAATAAAGTGGCTTATATAGCCCCCAATAGGGTTAGGGTTAGGTTAAGGAATATTTGAATTGACTCAAAGGCCCCTCTCATTCTATCATGAATAGGATCAACTAATCCTATAGAAAACATATTCTATTCTTGAGTCTAAATAGGTTTAATAGATTTAATCTAGTCATAACTAACTAATAACTCAAGTCAAATAGTTTAAACTCAATAACTAACTTATTCTCCTAAACTAACGAGTCATACTTTTACTAACTATTTAATTGAATCAATGGGTCAAGTCAGGTCTAGTTAGGTCCACTAATGTTAAATCTAAATAATAATCTAGTCCACTAATCAATAAATAATAATTTCAAGATATAGAACATACACAATATTTAAATAATATAAAATAACAAAAATACTCCTCTTCGGGAACTAGGTAGTTACATCCAGGAACAGTGCCCCTAAAAGTAAAAGGACACAAGAATCAAAATCGAGGAACATGATAGAGCAAGGATAAAAGCAGATAACAGGTCAAATATTAGAGATATATGATAGTCCAAAAAGAGATAAAGAAAGAATAATTTAGGATTAAGACATCTAATCACTAATAACCCCCACACGTCTTAATACTAGACCTGCATGGGCCACCACTAAAAAAAATGTCAGGCTCCATGTCACGACCCGTGTAAAACCCCCTTTCCTAAAAAAAAAAATCGTATATACCTTTTTATTTTTTTTAATTATTAATTAAATTATAGTAATTAGGTCTAAATAGGAGAAATAGATTTTTAATAATTTTTATATTAGGTGTTCGGGCCCTTAGATGATTTATAGGACCATCAGGAATTTTTCGGAATTTATTCCATGTAGGAGACCCCTTGAGCAGTTGCTAGCCTAACAATGTACATTACCCTAATCTATAAATGTTTCTATGAGTATATATATTATATATATATATACAAATATATATATAAGCATATATTAATAGAGAAAAGATTAAGAAAGGATTAAGTAAAATATTAATTAAATAGGTAACTAATAATATAATAATAATATTAATAATATACTACTTAGTACTTAAAGTCCTTAGGAATTTCCATTCAACTTGCAGCCACCTATTCAGCAACTTTAGTTTTTCTAAAGTATTCTTCACGCGGATTGTTGCAGCAACTTGACATGCATAGACCCACTCCTATTCCCTTAGCACCCGCTAGCACTTAAGCTTCAGCGGCCTTGCCGCGGATCCAACTCCCTCTTTCTCTCTATCTCTCTTAATACATATATATAATAGCTCTCTAAAACCCTAACCTAGAAACTCCAGACTTCCTCTTCCCATCTAGAGCCGTCACCACAGCCAGAGAAGCCTCCCCAAGCCATCCAATTATCCCGTCGACGCCGACATCACGAACTGCAGTCTCCCACTCGAGGCACCTTCGCTCCGGCATGATTTTCCGTCGACTCGTTCGACCAAACGCTGTTCCGTTTTCATAGGTATGATCTTCCCTCAACCCTCTCCAGTATTTGTTTTATAGTCAACCTCGGAAAACGTGTGCCCTTAGGTGTAAATCAGCGTCCAAAATGGACGGACAGACAGAATTCTGCAATCGCAGAATTCCAGATTGACCACCCATATTGCCTAGTTCGTATCTCCCACCACAGAGATCCGAATTCGATGATTCTTTTTGATACATGTAGATTATATGACCTAGTTTATTTTCTGTATTATAACCTTGTGCTATTAGTCGCTGTGGACAGAAATATATTCGTCACAAAACTGCACGCACCCACTTTTTCCGGTTTTCCAAAAGTTGGAGATCGGAGCGCGCCCCGCCAAACGGGACCACCCCGCCGTGTGCCAAGTGTACCGAATGGTGCACGTAGCATAATCGGACACGTGAAAATTTGTGGGGACTGATTCGGACGCGTGTGCGCGCCGAAATCAGACCGTATCCGCGGACACATTTCGTGTCGCCACTTTTGTGGAACTCGCACATATTTTTGTGCACGCTTGTCAGATTGTGACGAAACTTGCGCCACTGGAATCATGGTAACGCGCTGGTCCTGTGACCCAATTTTCACGCATTTCTGAGACGGTTGACCAGATCGCCAATTGGCGGGTCCCACAGTTGACTTTTGGACCAAATTTTGTTCGGCTCATCGGAATCCAAATTTGGACATACCGTTGGGTTCGTATTGACATTTAGAATTGTTTGACCCATAGTTTGTCCATTTAGAGACTGTTACCCTCGGCACGCTTTTCGGTGCAAAGTGGGCCACATGTGGACCCCACTTTTATCCGAAATTACGATTTTGCCCCTGTGTCCAAATTGGACGAAAGGGATGTACTTTTTAGCTATTTTGCTCATTCTAGAAACGTTGGTGATATTTATTTCAGCATCCGGAGATATTTGTTCTGTGGCCATAGCTTCTGGTCCTGTGTATTGGACATATGGACGTGACATTTTGCAGTTTCTTGCCAGGCAAGTATACCTTGCCATTGTACTATTATTTATATTCCATATGTTGCATGCATCTTTACTTTCTGTCCTTAGTTCATATATTTTAATTGTTATATAAAATGCTCGCGACGGTGTTGTCGCGTTATGTTTTTATTTATGTATTTGCATTGACCTGTTTATGAGACTACCCCATTATCATGTAGCATCATTAGGTTCATTTGACTGTGACACATATTTTTACACGAGATGTGAGTCTCATATAGATCACGGACGCACGTATTGACTGATCATCGGTACGTGTGGGACGTGCGTTAGGAATAACTGCTGTTAGAAACTTTGTATGCTAGAAGACTTAGCAGTTATTAGAGGTCTATGGACATAGCCTATTGTAGTACGGTGGTCCCATCCTTGTCCTTGTTTGGTTGCAGGATTGGGCTAGGGTACTAAGGATAGGCTATGGACCAAATCGTGTCATGGATGTGACATGCTTAGAGCATGGGGTGGGAAGAACAACAAGTAAGGCATTTGGGCTCCTTTGCACTTTCCTTATGTAACCCGTACGCTCCGCCGGAGATACGCGGTCATGATGACCCCTATATATTATCATGGCGGGCCTCCGGCGTTCGAAAGGCGCCGTGCCTTTGTAGGCCCCTGGATCTCCAAGAGAACTATGCCAATCCTATTTATGGCCAGATAGCCCACTTGTTAGAAAGTTGTTCTTAAACTGCATTCACTTTAGATGGTTAGGCGACCCCATTGGATATTTATTTCAGTACTTTATTGGCATGTGTTTAAGTATACTTGTTATGTCCCTCTGAGGACCTGGTCCGCTGCCAGGTGTACCTGTTCTTGAGTATTTGCAGGAGCGCAAATTTGGAAGGATATAGATGCTTCGTGGATGTCTTCTCTTCGAGCCGTGATTGGTAGCTGGTAATTATATTGTTTTAGTGAGTTGTACTTATATTGTATTTACTTTTCCCATTCGAGTTGGTAGTGGATTTGTTTCCATCCAACTATCATCCTTAGATACTTTTATTGAGATCTAGTTTCATAGACATTGGTTATTTTATTTCTATATAATTTTGGTGGATAAGATTTAGATTTTACCCTGTGACTTGTATTATATTTTTACCACTTGTGGATTTGATATTCATAATACAGCGTACGTATGGATTTGGGTTTCCATATATTGGAGTTTCCATATCCATGCGGCTGGCATGCTTACGTGTCCTAGTCCTACGTATTTTTGGGACTGGGGCGTGACATGTTTTTGTGGTGGCCCATGCAGGTCAAGAGCATATTGTCTCGGTTATGTTACTGTATCGAGCAAGCCTGCACCTAGGAATAGAGTATAGGATCTCATCCACAATTTACTATGATTCATCTTCCTCCTCTCTGTTCTATTTTGAACAAATACATCCTGCTTGATTCTTGTGCTTCCCTAATAGTTCTTTAAGTATAGCCTTCTGCTAGAATATAGGAACCCCTGTTATTAGGATGATAATTAGAGTAGCACACCTATTTAGAATACAACGAGATTATAGATACACCACTAAGTTTAGAAAATCTAGCGAACCCTAGAATCCCTTATCCCTATAATTGGGTTACCATTACCCGGATGTATTATGAGGACTTGAGAGTAGTATAGATACTACTAGAGTTAGTTAGAAGCTTACCATAATGTTTGACCCTAGTATGGAGGAACCAATAGAAAACCAAAACTTAATGTTTGGACTGAACCTAACCTTCATAGTTAGATGATATTGGAACTATAAACTTATATCATTGTCTTGTTATTACTAGACAGCACCCTAGGAAGCCTAGAGGAATGTAATCAACACTTCTCCCTTGATCATACCCCGAACATAGCAACTAACACCTCACTCCCCTTAGAGAACCATGATGCTATCTAGAGCCCTCTATCTTTATTTTATATATTGTTTCCCTGCGACCATAGCGCTCGCTATTTTGCGACGGCTAATTATGTTTCTTCTCTTCATCTTTCAACTCGTGCCATCTGACACTTCGGATAGTAGGCCAAGTAATTTTATTCTTTGTTAAGGGCTCATAGCTTGCTAGGATTATAGTTGTAGCCTTGAATATGAAATTTTTTTTTATGCTTGGTAGTTAGAACTTGATAGTTAAGTTATTCTTGTAGATTGAGACCTGGTGATTATCCCTTAGTTTTAAATTGCGTAGCATGTACCCCCACCTCGATATAAGTTATATCCCCTTTTACCTTGAGGCTAGTAACTCTTCTATCCTTACTATTGACACTTGTTCTATAAGCACTATGATTAAGATTTAGGATGACCATTACCTACATAAAAAGGATACCCTAATCAATACCAAGATTTTTCCTCATATACCCTAATAAAGAGTTTCTGTTTTATTTGCATGTGCAAGATTATTTTGTAGGACCCTCTTAAGACTGTCACCGTATTAGTTTAATCCTTTTAAGTTGGGTAGTATGCCTCACAACCTAGTATCACATAGTCCACTTGACCCATCAAGGTAGTGTAACTGAATGGCATTAATTGTATGCTAACATAAGATGATAGTGTTTATCCAGACTATAGAACTTAGAGGCTCATACCCCTACCTTGTCGACTATCGACTTAGACAATGAATTAATATGACAACTGTAGATATTGTGTAGTCTTTCATTATTATTGCTTATTTTGCTTTTGTTTTTGTGAACTTGAATTAAATTGTACCTCCTTTCATCATCATCTAGCGTACTTATATTTGCTGTACTACCTTGACTTATGCTGCTATTTTATAGCCTAGTTTTTGCAAGCTTATTCCTCATCAAGCTTGTTCATGACATATGTATTAGTGGGTCGAAACACTAATACATTTCAGAATCAGTGTGTTAAGGTCTGGCCAACCTTAGTACATTTTGGTTCGCCCTTCGCAATACTACTTTACGTGGATTGAGATATGTAGTGATTAGTAGACGAATATACTTGCCCTAGGCATGTCTGACATATCGTATCAGTTACATAACTGTACTAATACGAACAGGCAAACAAAGGATTACCAAAATAGGGTTTCAATCCACAACTGCTTTGACAATTCCCAATTGAATTCTTTAAACGCCTTGATCCCCATACTTGTATTCTGTCACCTCCACTTTGAACTCTTTATTATTGTCTTTCCGTCTTCCCTTATTTCGGAAGGATGAAACTTCGTGCTTGGTATAATTTAATATGCAGATAGTACTAGATATACCCCATAGGTCGATCACATACTTGAGGATTATTCTTTTGTAATTAAGGACATATCATATATGATATAATCGGCGTTGAAGTTTCGAGGATTGAACGACATGAGTAAATAAATTAAGGGATATTTTCTTAAGGTATATAGCCTTAGGTGATAGGTGGATAAATTCTAAGTTGGGTAGTAGTGCATTGTCAACTCGGGAGGAATTTATTTTAGATTATGATCGAGTAAGAGTAGATTGGGAGAGGTTCAAGCCATTGTAATTTTGCAAAATTTAGAAGGATGACTAATATGATGAGGATCAATGAATTGATATTGAGGACCCCAATATTTATACCTTAAGTGCGTGAGTTAAATTTTTGAACAATGAAGGTAGAATCACCAATTTGAATTTAGAAGATAAATATAGAATTTCAGACTTGAATATTGGTGGACTGCATTTAAATTATTTTTCAATTTGGTGATTTGAATTAAGAATTAAAAATTTTGGTTGGACAACCTATTTGAAATAATGAGGATGTGAATGGAATTTAAAGAGTTGAGGCATACAAAATTTTATAAGTAAAAATGGGAATATATTGGACTCAAACCACTTCTAAAGGAGATTATAATAGTTAGAGATCGTAAGGTAAAAGTTATGTGTGTATGTAAATCTTGGAGATGTTATGTGGATATGGATAATTTGAAACAATGAGAGAAGAGATAACCATAGGTTAAATTTTGATTGGAGCAGTGGTCATCTTAACCTAGAAGTGATTGCAACGGATATGATTAGGATTTTAGTTATCGCAAGAAGATTGCGACTGACTTGCCTTATTGTACATAAAGGATTAACCGATTCTGCCTTATTTCAATTTTGAGGACGGCATTGTTTTAAGTTCGACAGATTGTAAAACCCCTCACCTAAGAAATTGACCTACCCGGCTTAGATAGTGAGACTGAGGCTAGCACGAATCCACTTAGAAATAGAACACGGTATTTTTATTTAGTTTTACAGCATGATATCACTTGACACGCCTTACCGTGCTCCGATAATTGGAGCACTACACTAGCCACTGCCTTCCTACAAATTCTACACCCTTATCCTAGACATGTCCATCCTCCAATTCTCATCTTTGTGCAATTTTCCAATTGTTGGACGCTTTTATGCAAAAGAGCATTTATGTGTCCACACCATTGGACATGACACATGAAGAAACCTATTTTTCGCTCATATGGATTTTTCCATAATTTTTTTTTTCGGGATGTGCAACATGCAACATCGCCCACCCTTAAAACCTAGCCTTGCATTTTAAACAATGCAAATCTTATACCATCATTGTATTCTATCGTGGCTTAAATTAATTTCGAGGACGAAATTTTTATAAGTTGGGTAGAATGTAAAACCCCCTTTCCTAAAAAAAAAAATCGTATATACCTTTTTATTTTTTTTAATTATTAATTAAATTGTAGTAATTAGGTCTAAATAGGAGAAATAGATTTTTAATAATTTTTATATTAGGTGTTCGGGCCCTTAGATGATTTATGGGACCATCAGGAATTTTTCGGAATTTATTCCATGTAGGAGACCCCTTGAGCAGTTGCTAGCCTAACAATGTACATTACCCTAATCTATAAATGTTTCTATGAGTATATATTATATATATATACAAATATATATATAAGCATATATTAATAGAGAAAAGATTAAGAAAGGATTAAGTAAAATATTAATTAAATAGGTAACTAATAATATAATAATAATATTAATAATATACTACTTAGTACTTAAAGTCCTTAGGAATTTCCATTCAACTTGCAGCCACCTATTCAGCAACTTTAGTTTTTCTAAAGTATTCTTCACGCGGATTGTTGCAGCAACTTGACATGCATAGACCCACTCCTATTCCCTTAGCACCCGCTAGCACTTAAGCTTCAGCGGCCTTGCCGCGGATCCAACTCCCTCTTTCTCTCTATCTCTCTTAATATATATATATATATATATATATATATATATATATATATAATAGCTCTCTAAAACCCTAACCTAGAAACTCCAGACTTCCTCTTCCCATCTAGAGCCGTCACCACAGCCAGAGAAGCCTCCCCAAGCCATCCAATCATCCCGTCGACGCCGACATCGCGAACTGCAGTCTCCCACTCGAGGCACCTTCGCTCCGGCGTGATTTTCTGTCGACTCGCTCGACCAAACGCTGTTCCGTTTTTATAGGTATGATCTTCCCTCAACCTTCTCCAGTATTTGTTTTATATTCAACCTCGGAAAACGTGTGTCCCTAGGTGTAAATCAGCGTCCAAAATGGACGGACAGACAGAATTCTGCAATCGCAGAATTCCAGATTGACCACCCATTTTGTCGAGTTCGTATCTCCCACCACAGAGATCCGAATTCGATGATTCTTTTTGATACCTGTAGATTACATGACCTAGTTTATTTTCTGTATTATAACCTTGTGCTATTAGTCGCTATGGACAGAAATATATTCGTCACAAAACTGCACGCACCCACTTTTTTCGGTTTTCCAAAAGTTGGAGATCGGAGCGCGCCCTGCCAAACGGGACCGCCCCACCGTGTGCCAAGTGTACTGAATGGTGCACGCAGCATAATCGGACACGTAAAAATTCGTGGGGACTGATTCGGACGCGTGTGCGCGCCGGAATCAGACCGTATCCGCGGACACATTTCGTGTCGCCACTTTTGTGGAACTCGCGCGTATTTTGTGCACGCTTGTCAGATTGTAATAAAACTTGCGCCACTGGACTCGTGGTAACGCGCTGGTCCTGTGACCCAATTTTTACGCATTTCTGAGACGGTTGACCAGATCGCCAATTGGCGGGTCCCACAGTTGACTTTTGGACCAAATTTTGTTCGGCTCATCGGAATCCAAATTTGGACATACCGTTGGGTTCGTATTGACATTTAGAATTATTTGACCCATAGTTTGCCCATTTAGAGACTGTTACCCTCGGCACGCTTTTCGGTGCAAAGTGGGCCACATGTGGACCCCACTTTTATCCGAAATTATGGTTTTGCCCCTGTGTCCAAATTGGACGAAAGGGATGTGCTTTTTAGCTATTTTGCTCATTCTAGAAACGTTGGTGATATTTATTTCAACATCCGGAGATATTTGTTCTGTGGCCATAGCTTCTGGTCCTGTGTATTGGACATCTGGACGTGACATTTTGCAGTTTCTTGCCAGGCAAGTATTCCTTGCCATTGTACTGTTATTTATATTCCATATGTTGCATGCATCTTTACTTTCTGTCCTTAGTTCATATATTTTAATTGTTATATAAAATGCTCGCGACGGTGTTGTCGCGTTATGTTTTTATTTATGTATTTGCATTGAACTGTTTATGAGACTACCCCATTATCATGTAGCATCATTAGGTTCATTTGACTGTGACACATATTTTTACATGAGATGTGAGTCTCATATAGATCACGGACGCACGTATTGACTGATCATCGGTACGTGTGGGACGTGCGTTAGGAATAACTGCTATTAGAAACTTTGCATGCTAGAAGACTTAGCAGTTATTAGAGGTCTATGGACATAGCCTATTGTAGTACGGTGGTCCCATCCTTGTCCTTGTTTGGTTGCAGGATTGGGCTAGGGTACTAAGGATAGGCTATGGACCAAATCGTGTCATGCATGTGACATGCTTAGAGCATGGGGTGGGAAGAACAACAAGTAAGGCATTTGGGCTCCTTTGTACTTTTCTTGTATAACCCGTACGCTCCGCCGGAGATACGCGGTCATGATGACCCCTATATATTATCATGGCGGGCCTCCGACGTTCGAAAGGCGCCGTGCCTTTGTAGGCCCCTGGATCTCCAAGAGAACTATGCCAATCCTATTTATGGTCAGATAGCCCACTTGTTAGAAAGTTGTTCTTAAACTGCATTCACTTTAGATGGTTTGGCGACCCCATTGGATATTTATTTCAGTACTTTATTGGCATGTGTTTAAGTATACTTGTTATGTCCCTCTGAGGACCTGGTCCGCTGCCAGGTGTACCTGTTCTTGAGTATTTGTAGGAGCGCAGATTTGGAAGGATATAGATGCTTCGTGGATGTCTTCTCTTCGAGCCGTGATTGGTAGCTGGTAATTATATTGTTTTAGTGAGTTGTACTTATATTGTATTTACTTTTCCCATTCAAGTTGGTAGTGGATTTGTTTCCATCCAACTATCATCCTTAGATACTTTTATTGAGATCTAGTTTCATAGACATTGGTTATTTTATTTCTATATGATTTTGGTGGATGAGATTTAGATTTTATTCTGTGACTTGTATTACATTTTTACCACTTGTGGATTTGATATTCATAATACAGCGTACGTATGGATTTGGGTTTCCATATATTGGAGTTTTCATATCCATGCGGCTGGCATGCTTACGTGTCCTAGTCCTACGTATTTTTGGGACTGGGGCGTGACAACCCGCACCCGGTGTAGGGATGCAAGTCGGGAACAACGCCCAGCCTACGCCGCAGCATCGGCGGTAGAACGCTGTCTTGGTCAACTATACTATCTAATTATCTCACAAAATGTATAATCCTCCAATAATATCTTAACTCCAAGAAGAGTAATCAACTTAATTCAACACAATACTTAATCACATTTCTATGGCACGAGAGGTTATCACAGAAGTCTAACATAACTAAGCAGTTAAAGATATAACAACAATAAATAGAAATAATATCCAAATACAAATATATGCCGAAAACAAATCCGGTACCAACATGCTAAAGAGAACTAACTATGCTAACTAGTGAATCCGGCTAAATCTCTCGACAGTCACTCCAGAACTAGTGGGTCCAAGTCTGCACCATCTATAGGCTGAGGTCCGTAGTATGTCGGACACCAATCTCCCGGATCCTCTGAAAAATATTTTCCAGTCAGGAATGGAGCGAAGTACAATCCAATAGCAGTTCCAATTAATTGACAAAAACTATAAAGCAGTAGAATAGAATATGCTATCTACGATGAGGATATAACTGATAATCAAGAACAATGAGAGAATAGGCAATACTAACAACAGAATATAATCAATGCGTACAAGAATAAATGAATGAACTATAATGTCAGAATAGAACAAGGTAATCAATGAACTGAATAATGAAATCTACAATAACTATGTGATTTGAGATACTAACTAAATATGTGATCGGCCTGGGAGATTCAATGATTACACTAAGGAGCTAACTCAACCATACGTGAATTGCATGGTTAGTTAGTAGCCAATGATTACACTACTAGCCGATAGTTTCTTGATCACATATTTAATTGGTATTTCCCCCGCCCCGACTGATATGATGGATCGAATCATGACACGTCACTAGCCAATGTATCCAATATTTAATCTACAATATTCAATGTTATCCAATACCAACAAGGACAGTATCCGATACCATCTCCATAATCAAGGTAACATCCCATGACTAACGATCCAATAACAATACCAATCTGTGTACCATCGTGTCAAGAATCATAAGTAACATTTCTAAATACTTGAATTATAGTGGTAATCAAATAATAAAAACTATCAGAGAATGTACTCGCCTGTGGTCCAGAGCAAATAATAAAAAATAATGTCCGAACTGGTGTCACAGACCTATATATGAAATATTGCATTAATACAAGTTTTGGGGAAGAGAAATAAATTAAACTAGTCAATTTCTATGTCATAAAACTATTTCTAAGTCAAAAGTCAAACTAGGTCAACTCTAAGTCAACTATGGTCAACTATAGTCAAATTATGGTCAACTACCTATTTCTATGTTGCATGAGTCTAACTCAAAGATATTGGGCTCACACACTATGAATCTAGGCCATACAAACTAAATCTTAGGATACTAAGATACCGTATCTCAGGATACGCAAACAAGGGATAAATATAATACATATGTACATATCAAACAATATTATATATATAAAATCCTAATTACAAATGCTAAATGGATACCTTGATTTTGAACCAACTTGGTATCGCAATACTAAACCTCTATCTTGATATCCAAACCCAAACCCAATACCTTGATTATCCTCCAATACCTTGATACTTACCTTGGTATCTCAAGGTAAATTCAAAACCTTATTTATACTAACTACCCAACAATAATTATAAACTACTATGTATTTAATATTTATATAATACTATATACCTTATTTTAGTCACCTTAATACCAACCCATAATTAGTTTACAACTATCCTATTACTTATGCCAATACCTACTACTCATACCTTGGTATATCTTGATACTTACCTTGGTATCTCAAGGTAATTGCCAAAATCTCATATATATACTAACTACCCATCAATAATTACATATATCAATCCAATATAACTCTAGTATGTACTAATAGAATAATACTAACTACCAACTACACACTAACTATTAATACATATATACGTACATACATACCTACAAATATATAATATATAAAAAAATACTCATAACAATTGATAACTAAAGTATACTAATTATTCTAATAAATTTATATGCTACAACTAAATATATACATATATAGTATACTATAATACAAATAACAATTAGGAACATATTTATATATATATTAATTACCATATATATATACATATATATATATATATATATTAATATCTAATATATTAAAAACTGCCAAACTGTCGCTAAATACCCTGTCCACTGTCACAGAAAGCTGTTGTGTATATAGATACACTACAGTTTTTGTGACAGTTTCCTGCACTATCACTAAAAACTGTCGCTGAAGCTTCTGATACTCTGCTGATACACTGTTGTTTCAGCGACAGTTTTCTGCAACTGTCGCTGACTGCTGTCGCTGAAAAGCTGCTATTATTTGCATTTGTTGCTGCTGTTGCGACACTTCTGGCTCGCTGTTGTCGCTGAAAATATATGTATATATATATATACAATATATATATAAATACATATATATAACCCACCATATATATTTATATAATATATATTTAAATACATATATATAACCCACAAAATATATTTATATAATATATATATATATATATAACTATATATAACTAGACATACACTTATACACAGTAAATTGTATAAAATACCACATAGTAACATACATACACACACATAGTAATATGTACATATAACTATACATATATGTATACATATATATAATCATACAATAATATAAATACATAACAATATATAATATAACTATATATATAACCACATATAAATATATCTACTATATTATATATACATATGCTACCACTTATAAATATATATCTACATACATATATATATATATATATATATATATATATATATATATAAATAATCATATATAATAATCTAATTACTTAATTAAACATACACATATATTATATAAAATATATACATATATTTACATCCCTAACATATATTATAACATATATATTAATGCATGTAGAAGAAAGCTACATAATATATATTCTATTAATACATATATAATACATAGATCTATGATACAATAAACACTATAATAAATATACATAATATATATATAATATATATAGATACATATACAATTATAATTCAAGAATTAAAGCACAATTAATTAGATCTACACATAAACACACAACAATTGGAGAGTATCTCACCATATCCCACTAGATCTAGGATACGCATGCGACACGAGTCCACCACACATCCAATTGTACCCCGAAGGATACAAACAAATCACATATAATATTTATGAACAAAATAAAGTGTCAAATGTAGATCTATGTGTCCGTGTCAAAATACGACATGTACAAAGTTCCGTGTCGGAGAAAAAACTCCCAAAACAATACGTATCACCAAATTGTTGGGATACGACCTACATGTACCCAATTATGGACACGACACTAGCCCCAAATACATAAACATATGCCAAATTGATCTATAGGATCAATTGACACACACAACAAAAGTCATTTTCGGAATTCTCCCAAAATTGACACAAAAAGTACCATAACTTTCTCCATAGGCCTCCTATGAACACAAAACCAAATCATATGGGTAGTACATACATATGGGTTGATTATTCATGATTAAATCTCAGATTTAGAAGCTATTTTAAGGGGAAAAAACTGAATTATACCTATTGGGAGATGGATTCCCAATGAAACCTCCAAAATTGGTGAAATTGGCCTCCAACTTGTAGATCCTTGCTCCTCTTTGTAGATCCTTGCTTTCTCCTTCTAGATCCTTGCTCTTCTAGTCTCCAATGGTGATTTGGAAAGTAATTGGGTGGAAATTTGGTAGGGATTTGATGAAATTTGGTTGAGGGAAATTCTAGATCTAGATTTGGAATGAAAAATGAAGAGAGAGAAAGTTTTCATCCCCTTTATATAGGCCTCACTTGCCCCCTCCCTCAAGCTACTATGTAAAGTCTAAAATACCCCTTGGGGCCTCTCATGAAGAAATTAATTAAGGAGAGAAGCTTCTAGTCTAATGGTTTAATTAATTTAATCACCCTTCTAATTAATGGGCTTTCTAGTTTGGCTCAATTCTAACAATTAAAATATGTTGGTCCATGAGTCTAAACTAAACTAGTTAGGTCAACTAACACAAGTCCAAAAAAATAAATCTATCATGCTAATAATAAATAAATAATACAATAAATAAATATTTAACATGCACAATATTCAATTAATTATAAAATGACCAAAATACCCTTTTTTAGAAAATACGGTAGTGACACTCCAGGCCCAGAATACTGGAGAGTGGGGGCTGACAAAGCCAGCTACGTATACTAGAGTACCCTAGTACCCCGAAATATGGTCACGACTGTGAATAGACATGGGGGGTTAATACTACAATGCATCAGTCAACCTAGATCAAGCAATCCTAGTGTCTCAATCACAAGCAAGAAATTATATTATATAAAAAAATATGATCATCAGAAGCAAAATAGTAAAGCGTCGCAAACCATATATACATAGCTGATCCTGAAGCTAGTAATACAAAATAAAGAACTAACAAAAGTGTTAGTCATACATGATTAACTCTAGCTATAGTCTAGAATATGCTAATCATGTCATGCCCAGTAGGCGATATAACAAGTCCAAAATATGAGTGAACAGATGCTTGGGGCTAAACGCCACAAAAGAATATGTACAATAAGCGGGTGAACAAGATAAGAACCCACTCAATCGGTCTGGGGCTCCGTGTGGTCACCATCCTTAGAAAGAAACGAAAGATCCTCTGGCTCTGCTATCGGATCTGCCAAGCAAAACCAGTGGGGTCAGACCCCAAATAACAAGTACCACAAAGGAGGCCAAACTAATGAACTAAAACCAACAATACAATAAAGAACTACAATATCCTAAGTAACATGTAACTACCAGGTAATATATAAAGTGCACTGGGAAACAAAAAAATAAACGGGAAACATATAAAATAATTAGACTGGTGACATGTACGTGATCATGCAAGGTGAACATATACGGGATCATGCAAGGTAAATAGAAATATATAAATAAACTGGTACAGACAGTAACTGGGTGAGAAAAGTAACGAGAACATAGCTAGTACAGTGTCGGGATCATGGCAAGAAAAATATGTAAGAAATAGTGCATATATAAAGTAAAAGGGGATACAAGACAATAGACCGGAGTGCACCGCGATGGGTCACTGTCAGGCAAGCAAAGCAATATAAGACAAGACAACACATGGACGCCATCCAATCACGGCCAACCAAGAAGTATGGCTTGCTACATTAGCTAACCAGAATTATCACAAGTCCTAATTACTAAAAATATAATTTAGTATTTCCATACGGTCGTATGCCCTGCAGACTGTCCAAGCTACCCAAAAGTCGGACGATAGTAAATTAAATAATAGTGGATACAACTTTCCCAGGAGAGATGAGCACCTAATCCAAGTCACACAAAGGTGAACCTGAGTAAGTCAATTTAGTATGCCCCATACGACAGTAAACTAAAAATGTACAATACCCGACGGCATGCTACAAGTCCATCTGTCAGTAAAATATTGCCAGGACACGTGACTGCATGCAACCAGGAGATCCTCCCCCAATGCTCTAATTATTTAAGATAGTTATTAACCTTAGTAGTTTGTTTCAGGATTCCAGGTATGATATTCCGCAGAATCTATACTAGACATGGTGCTCCCCGCATGGATAAAGTAGACAAGACAATATTTTGGCAAGCACAAGCACAAGACTATATGAGAATATAACCAAACGGTTATAGGCATGACGAGCGTGCACTATAACAAGCCACACCAAGTAATATATGAGACATGTGTATAGTGGGTAGGAGGCCCAAATATACCGGGACTGGTACGAGACAAATGTATAATGGGTAGGTGTTCCCAAAACTATACACGGTAGGTGTATAATGGGTAAGTGACCCCAAACTATACATGATATCAAGCCCAGACTGGTACAATCAATGCACATGAGTGCACCACGATGGGTCACTATCAAGAATGTACAAGACAAGTGTATAATGGGTAGGTGTTCCAAACTATTCATGAAGTCGGAACTGGATATAATGGGTAGGTGTCCCAAACTATACATGAAGTCGAGACTGGTCGGGTAAACACAATAGACAAGTAAAGCCGGGAAAACAAGAAAACATATACATACAATATGCGCACAAGCGCCAATCAAAAAATAGTAAAAAGTACAATAAAAAATAAAATGCATGCAAAAGAGTACATGACCGGTATACCATCGGTAAACTACAGTATACCTTCGGTATGCCGTCGAAGGAAAATATAGGAAGACAGGAAGAACGAGTCAGGGTAATCGGTATATTGTCGGTATACTCCAGTATACCGTCGGTATGTCGGTCCAAGTCACAGTAGTTTCTAGGATTCCAAGTCGGGCCAAATCGGTATACCGTTGGTATACCCCAGTATACCGTCGGTATGTCGGTTCCCATAGACAATTCTAAGGAAAGTCAAATCAATAAGGGTATTTCGAAACCGAAATCTTGTTTCAAAACTTAACAGAAACTGGTCTAGCAAGATGTCAAGTCTAATGGTAAGTCTCATTTTATATATATACTAAGTCTTATGGCAATCACTCCGGTTATCGTTTCCGACACTGAGTTACCTAACAAGTAAATATCAAAATTTCTACAGAAAAAAATCAAAACATGCTCAAAACCAATTTTTGAAACTAGCCCATGACGAAAAATTACTAGAGAAACATATTTAATAAAACCACTAGCATGTAATTCTAAGCATAAACCACCAAGGAAATCGAAAACTGCAGTAAAGTAAAGTCGTTCAAGATTTTGGCAAGATGTACTTTCCTCAAGTCAAGTTCCCAGTCTTAACCTTCAACTCCACCACCAAGAGGAGTTCAGAAACCACACTCTCAGGCCTCAAGACCAAGCTCCTAGCTCCGCGGGAAATGGAGAGAAAATAAAGAAGTGAAGAAAGAAAGAAAAGAGAGAGGAGAGAGAAAATCAACTCATATATATATATATATATGTGTGTGTGTGTGTGTGTGTGTGTGTGTGTGTGTGTGTGTGTGTGTGTGTGTGTGTTGATTTAATCGTGACTGTCCGATCCGCCTTGTCAGCGATCCAATTCACGAGATTAAATCAATCTCGACCACACAAAACAAAACCAAGAAACCAATGGATAATAGAAAGTATCGAATAATATTCACAAAAATATCTCACGAAAATATCTCAAAAATATCTCAAAAGCAAAATAAATATCCGCCGAACGGTATGCCACCAGTATGCCGGAGTATACCGCCGTTATGCCGTCGGGTAGTAAAGTTTCAAATTTGAAATTTTTTTGAGATTACACAAGATCCAATAAAACACATTACAAATAATATAAAATACGTATCCATATACCAATACGAAAACAGTGAGACGAGTCTTATGTGTTTGTTTAAAATAAATAAATTTTCTGTAAACCCAAAAATAGAAAAACACACTTCCAACACCAATCCATAAACCCAGACACAATTCCAAACTCAAACCAAAACAAAAATAAACTAAAAATAAACTCATAAACCAAATCAAACCAATCCACCAAACAAACCATACCCCCCCCCCCACACCCGAACCGACCCCCAACCAACCCCCCACTTTCCGCCAACGTAGTTGGCAAAAAAAATTGAGGTGGCCCCCTTGGTTACGTGGTGCTCTATGTGTCATTTATTTTATTTTTTTGCCATCGCAGATGGCGGAACGTTTCTCTATTTCTAATTTTCCCAAAGTTGTTTTGTTGCAATTTTTTTGTTTCATCATAATTAATTTTATTAAAATTAATTTCTCTACAGTAAATTTTCTGTAAATTTTCTTTCTTTATTCTTTTTATCTCTTGTCTTTTTGCAATTATGTAAAATTTTTTGGCTAATTACTGTCCCTTCCCGTTCCCGATATACGTATTTGGAACATATTTTATTTTAGCATGGCTTCATGTGCATGGAGACTAGACCCATTCTTTAGTTTAGCCTGGTTCATGGTTTATTTTGTGGGTTGGTTCAAGTAATGAGAATCCTTGGTTCAACTCATAACCCTATCATATATAACCCAATATTTTCTCTCTCTCTCTTCACTTCTTCATTTCTCACTCTCTCTTTAGTTTTCTCTCTCCATTTCCTTAGACAAGTACACCTTGCATGAGAAATGGAGAAACCCTCCATATTATTGTTCCATTATGTTTGTAATGTATTTCTTAGCACTTTTAGAACTTTGAGTTTTCTGTTTTGATGAATGGATTAGCGTAGATCTACATTTTTTAACTTAGGGTTTTGTAGGTTTCATGAGTTTTTCGTGGTTATGATCTATTAAACTTGAGTCTTTGAAAACCAATTTTTGCTACATGATAGATCTTTTAATTTAGAGCATTTTGACTTTTGGTTTACCCGTTTTGGTCTTAAAATGAGATTTTTATGAAGGAAACAGATTTCAGCTATTTTTGGAGTTTTTTGCCATGGCCAACCTGCTGTTGGAGTAGACGAAGTTCCCATGCGGCCAATGAGCATATGGCTGAGAGTGCTATGCGGTCCGAGAGGGTTATGCGGCCTGAACTCTTACCGCATACTAACAACATGCGGCCATCTTGTTGGACGCATGACTGCTGATTCACACTAGTGTCCTTAAACACCTTGTGTTTTCACTCGCTGAATGAATGAGAAATTCGTTAAGTCCAAGAGACAACCCATGCGGTACCGACACCTATGCGGCCTGGAGAGCATGCAGCCACTATTTTTCCTTAGACGTTTGGCTCTGAACCGTTGGCACTTATTTTCTTTGGTTTTTGTCTTTTTTCTCTGACATATTTTATTGTACCATTCACTTTATGTCACATCACTGACACTTCATTTATTGCCCGTCTTCAACACTTGTCCCAAGGAGTAAACCTTAACCCTGAGCATGCAGCTCAGACTACCCATGCGGCCAAGTGACCCATATGGCTAGGATTTCCCATGCAGCCAGGATTTCCCACGCGGCCTAAAAACCCATGCGGCCTTGAATATTTTTTATGGAATGCTTTCTTATTTTTTGTGGTTGATTTGGGTTAATGTTAGTGTTATGATTCTATGGTGAATGGATTTAGTAACCATACCTCGTGCCAAACATGACCATGAGCTAAGAATGGCTATGAACATGGCATGAGTTGAACTAAGATTTTGGTATAAACCCGACTAAGTGGATAGTGACTAACCAGCTATATGCATGACATAAGCATACGTGTTACAAAGTAATCCTGATTCATGTGACCCAATATATAATTGGTAATTAAAATTGAATACTGTATCCGTGCTGATACCCCTGTTGCCTGATAATTGTCCATGATTTAATGTGCGTCGAGGTGCGACACATCTTATCACGTATTGAGTGATTATATTTGGGTTATGCATCGAGAATGCCTCCAAATTCCTGAATGCGTGATATTATAAATATATGTTGTTTACCCAACATGGGCATAATAAGTGAGTCAACAACCAACGCATGGCTAGAATTTTTTATTAAATGAATATTGCATACAACGCATGGGCCAGAATTTTCCCCAACGCATGGTTATAACCGAACCGAATTTAGTAAAACCGAGAAAACCAAATTAAAAATTAACCCAACCGAAACCGAACCAAAAATACACATAAACGAAATAAACCAAACCGAATTAGTTTTTTCGGTTTTTCGGTTTATTCGGTTTATATCGGTTTGGCCGGTATTTGTTAATGGGCCCATTTTTTTACTGGGCCAAATTTTTAATGGGTCAGTTATTTAGTGGGCCAATATTTTTAATGGCCATTTTTAGTACATACAAATACAAAATTTAAAAAGAACCATAGTAGACAGTAAAATAAACATACAAAAACTTTCATGTGTTCAGCCATACAATGTGTTCAACCATACAGTTTGGTCAGTAAACTGTACATACAAAAACTTTCACATGTCTAACAAAAATTGGACAAGTAAACTTTTGGAAAGTTGGACAGTAAATTATACATACAAAATTACAAAATTGGATACTAGTAGAATTACAAAATTACAAAAGTTAACGTAGTACAACTGAAAAATTTAGCAGTAAACAAGTAAATAAATGTGAAAAAATTTATGTCTAAAGCCATCCCCAATCAAGAGTCTTGCAGCAAATTAGCTTCAGGGAATTAGCTCCAGGAACGGGCACCATTTTTTGCCAACCAAATTAACCAATCCTTCTCCTTCTCCAGCATCTTATCACAATGAACAACAAGTCAACAACAACATAAGCAAAGAAATTCTAGAAAGAAAATAGAATTTGAAATAAGAATGCATGACTTTAAAGTACATCCAACTTGGCTTTCTTTAGTTGATTTTCTGGGATAGCTAAAGAATGGCTAGCTAGAAGATGGAAACTTTGTTTTATCGGCATGATGGAGCAAAAAAAGTATGGTTTGAAGTCTTTGAAGGCTCAGATAGACATTTTGTGCATCAATAGATGCAGTGTAGTATTTGTCCATTTTTTTTATGCTATCTCATCATTGCCCACTTTCTTCATATTTGTTAGCAAGTTCTAATTGAACAAAACAAGTAAACTATATTGCTATAAAGGAAAAAAAAAATATACCTAAATTTTTATAGGAATTCAAGTTGCAACTTGCAACACATAACCAAACCCGAAACCGACAACCGAATAGTGGATTCTTAAGAATCGAAACACTCAATTTTTTTTCAAGCCTAAACAGATAGTCATATATCCCAAATCTGCATGATGGAGCAAGAGAGTATGGTTTGAAATTTTTGAAGGCTCAGATAGGCAATTGTGCATCAAAAAATGACACATTGAAGTATCTGTCCACTTACTAATGCCATATCATCATTGTAATTTTCTTCACATACTTGTTAGTAACTTATAATGGAATAAAAAAGTAACTGTGTTACTGTAATACACAAAAATTATTAAGAATATAAAAAAAGTAACTATAATATATTTTAGAAATAACATTGGCTAATTGCTACATATAAAGTGCAGTGACATACCATTTTACATATAAAGTGCAGTAAAACATGGGGCCTGGCTACATATAATATGCAGTTATAAACATCCAAAATAAGATAGTGCATTGTTTAGTGTATTGTGCGCACATCCAAAAGTGCAGACTATAATGCGCACATCGACAGCACATTGCAGTGACAGTATTTAATATTACATAATCTAAACCAGACAATCCAGAATCCAAAAACTAACTCTTCAAACATCGCTTTAGGTTGAACCCGTCGTAGTCAATTAGCTTAAATCTACATAAGTATAAAAAATTACAGGAACAAACAATCAATACAAGTAAAATAATAATAATAACATTATGTGATATAAATTGTTATCTAAAATGATACCTCTTTCAAGTTTATCCAGGGATTCCAAATTCTCTTCAAGATTAGTAACAATAGATCGATCTGAACCAGTCCTAAATCAATCTTGAGAACAAATAAGACCCTGAACAATCTTAGGTGTCAAAGAATCCTAAATGAATCTAGGACCCGACCACCGGTACTAAATGCACTCTCCGACGCTACCGTAGATATTGGAACAGCCAAGACATCACGAACCATTCTTGAAAGAACAGGAAAACAATGAGAGTTGATTTTCCACCAAGCCAAGAGATCAAAATTTAGATTCTCATCTTCATCGGCTTCGGTGGGCTCAAAAAGATAACGATCCAACTCAGACTTATTATCACAACCAACAGTTTTCATTTTATAATTTTTATATTAGGCCTTCATCATACTTTTCAAGTTAAATACTGGACGCTCTTCGATGGTAGGAGATTCAGTCATTTCACTAGTTATAGAAGAAACTATAGGTGCATACAACTTTCTGTATTCTTCAAACATGGAATAAACAATTATTTTAACCTTCCCTAGCATGGTATCACCCTTTGATTGGCCATAGAGATGATATAACCACCATTCCAAATATGCAAACTTTTGTCTTGGATCAAAGAGTGGCGCAATAAAAATAACCATATTCATCTTCTCGACGTCCCCCCAATATTTATCATATTTCTCTCTCATTTTATCTAACATAATAGACAACTCGAAGTCATTATTACTCTTAGCATTCTTCAAGAGAAAATCAATATATGCAATCTCTTCAAAAAACTTGTTTGAAGTGACATATAAAGACCCCGACACACGTAAGGTGAATTCATAGAAATGTTCTAAAAACGTACACAACCTTCTCACATTCATCCAATCCTCTTCGGTTGGAAACAAATTCTCACCCTCAAGTTCTCTCTTGAATGGAATATCCTCGTCTTGGAATCTCTCAAAGGCACTTTGAAACCTTTGGGCCGTATCAAACATCAAATATGTTAAATTCCAATGGGTGCTCACATCTAGACACAATAATTTTTTGCTTTCTATTTTTTCAATTTGAGCACAATCTTTAAACTTTTGAAAACGTGAGGGAGATTGTCTCACATAGCTAATAGCTCTTCGGACACGAGCAACTAAAGAAGACATCATTTTTAACCCATCTACTACAACAAGATTGATAATATGTGCAATACAACGCATGTGTAGATACTTGCATTGAAGAATACTATTTCCCCGTTGTGCAAACTTTTTGCTTAGATAAGCAATAGCAACGTCATTAGAACTAACATTATCAACGGTGATTGTAAAAAAAATTTAAATGCCCCACTCAATCAAACATGACTCAACTTCCCTCCCAATAGCCTCGCCTTTATGACTTAAAATTGGACACAAGTTGATAATTCTTTTTTGTAATTTCCAATCTTCATTAATGTAATGTGCCGTAAGACACATATGTTTATCTTTTGAATAGATGTCTATGTGTCCGTCGTAAGACAAATCCTTTGATTGGACTCCATAAAATAAGCCTTTAACTTAGTCCTCTCACTAGCATAAAGATTGTAGCAATCTCGTGCAACGGTCCATCTCGACGGTACACCAAACATCGGACATGCAATAGAAATGAAACGTTTGAAGCCCTCACCCTCGACAAACCGAAATGGAAGCTCATTGACAATTAGCATATAAGACAAGGCCTTCCTTACGGACTCTTGATTAAATTACCAACTAGTGAGTGTTGACTTACCTTTCTCAACACATTGTATACTCAATATTGATTGAGAAGGACCTTTGTGCTTTGGATTAAGGGGACATATAAGCCAATGATTTCTAACTAAGGAGGTCCCATTAATTACAGGGTGACAACAATACTATTTTTTTGCAGTAGTTACACTCTGCTTTTGGGTTCCCATTCTCTTGATTGTCTGAATTCATCCCAATAAATAGCCCATTTTTTTCCAATGCGTTTGTTTTTTACTTTGAGTTTACAATTAGTTGTGTCAGGGTCATTTGTGCCTTGGGAACTTGTTCCACTCACAACCGGAACCTCAAGCTCAATAGGTTGAGCTGCGCTTGACATCTAAAATAAACATGAAAACAGAAATATATTTCAATTCAAAATCAAATTCACAAATTGAAACTGAAGATAAGAAAACGCATATTGCATGAGTATGATGTTGATGCCATGAACTTGACTTATTTGACGCAATAAATGACCTATTAATTTTAGATAGTAATTTTAGTATAAGAAAGTAATTTTAGTAAATAATATATCATTTTATACTAGTTAGTAACTTAGTATATACATTTATCAATTTTATGTTTACAAAATATGGCATATATAGTATATACATTCCAGATTAAGCAAAATGTGCCAAAAAAATTCAGATTTCAATCCTACATCAAACAGTGCTATCAAACAGTGCTACCTATTAATTAGTAAATATCATATAAGATAATAGTTTTTGTAAACCAGAAATCAATCTTATTACTATTAGTATCTGTTCTAACAGTTTTTATCAGTTTTTAATTAATAAACAAACCAATCAATCAAAAATACAAGACTTGTAAAGTAAAAATCTGGCATATATCTATTTCTGATTGTAAACAAAAAATCAATCAATTCACAAAAGTTCAAACAATAAAAAAAAAATTATATTATAAGCAATTTGGCAAACTGGCCATTGCGCAATGCGGCAATTGTGCAAACTGGCACTATAAGCATAGTTGACTAGCCCTGCAAACAAATTTTATTTCCAGCCACAAGTATATTTCAAATTTCAATTCCCAGACATAGACAAGAGAGAGAGAGAGAGAGAGAGAGAGAGAGAGATGTTCTTATAGCCAATGATCCAACTCCGAGTCCAACCCACAATACATGCATAATTAACAAATAAATATTACTATGAGAATTAAAGATACATAACATAAACTAGAATAAAAGATCCAATGCACATATATTCTATATAAAAAAATATAGAACTAACATGAAAATTGGGACTGGTGTTAATGTTCTAAAACAAATATGTTAGATCTTAAATTACTAACATGAAAAATATATAGATCTGACAAGAAAAAAATTACTTACAGTCTAAAATGTAGAACTTACATGAAAAAATATAGATCTGACATGAAAATAAATTGCTTACAGTCTAAAATACAGATCTGACATGAAAAATATATAGATCAGACATGAAAATAAATTACTTACATATAAAATATAGATCTGACATGAAAAAAATATAGATCTGATATGAAAATAAAATACTTACTGTCTAAAATATAGATCTGACTTAAAAAATATTTAGATCTGACATGAAAATAAATTACATACAGTCTAAAATGTAAATCTGATATGAAAATAAATTACTTACAGTCGAAAATATAGATCTGACATAAAAAAAAATATAGATCTTATATGAAAATAAATTACTTACTGTCTAAAATATAGATCTGACATGAAAAATATATAGATCTGACAAGAAAAAAAATTACTTACAGTCTAAAATGCAGATCTTACATGAAAAATATAGATTTGACATGAAAATAAATTACTTACAGTCTAAAATATAGATCTGACATGAAAAAAAATTACTTACAGTCTAAAATGTAGATCTGACATAAAAAAATATAGATCTGACATAAAAATAAATTACTTACTATCTAAAATATAGATCTGACATGAAAATATATAGATCTGACAAGAAAAAAAACTACTTACAGTCTAAAATGTAGAACTTACATGAAAAAATATAGATCTGGCATGAAAATAAATTACTTACAGTCGAAAATATAGATCTAACATGAAAAAAATATAGATCTTATATGAAAATAAATTACTTACTGTCTAAAATATAGATCTGACATGAAAAATATATAGATTTGACAAGAAAAAAAATTACTTACAGTATAAAATGTAGATCATACATGAAAAAATATAGATTTGACATGAAAATAAATTACTTACAGTCTAAAATATATATCTGACATAAAAAATATATAGATTTGACATGAAAAAAAATGCTTACAGTCTAAAATATAGATCTGACATGAAAAAATATTACTTACTGTCTAAAATATAGATCTGACATGAAAAATATGTAGATCTGACAAGAAAAAAAAAATTACTTACAGTCTAAAATGTAGAACTTACATGAAAAAATATAGATCTGACATGAAAATAAATTAATTACAGTCTAAAATATAGATCTAACATAAAAAATATATAGATCTAACATGAAAATAACTTATTTACAGTCTAAAATGTAGATCTGACATGAGAAAAATATAGATCTTAAATTGGACAGTATAAATTAAACATAAAAGTATAGATCTGAACATAAGCAGTCTAAAATATAGATGTACAAATTGGAATAATAACATTAGATGTAGATGTAGTTTGTAGATCTAAAATACTTACAGATCTAAAAATATATAGACGATATAAATCAAATTCTCAATATAAAAAATAATACTTACAGATCTAAAATATAGATGTAGATCTGGTCTACAAGTAGTCCCCAAACGGTGATCTGAACTTAGATCGTGATTTTTAAGGTTGATCTGAATTAGGGTTTCGACATAGGAGAGGGAGGTTTGGGAGAGGAGGCTCGAGAGTGGCCGAGTGGGAAGGAGGGGAGGAGGACGAGGGCTGGGTCACGACGAAGGGACCGACGAGTCGGAACTCGGAGAGGAGAGGAGAGAAGAAGACTCGAAAGTGGAGCGAGGAGAGGGAGCGGCGTGAGGATTCTGAGAGTTTGAGAGAGGAGAGAGAGTGTTAGGGTTAGGTTCGTTTTTATATAGAGAGTGAAATTACAGAGGGATATTTACGTAATTCTACATGTGTTAATCGGTTTTAGGTTTTAAACCAAAATCGAACCCGCCACCCGAAACCGAATACCGTTTAATGGGTTTTCCACAACCGAACCCGACCCGAATCTCTTATTCGGGTCGGATCGGTCCGATTTTCGGTCCAGACCCATTTTCTGCTTAGCCCTAGTATCCCGGGATCATGCCAACGAACCTTCCCACAGAAATTCATTCTAAGTACACTGTGGGCTGGCCACCATAGATACTATATATCATCTGCCTTAGTGGAGTGCAGTATTTGACCTATTATTATGCTGAGCCACTGTTTCACTATAGGAACACTGAAACCGCTAATACCATATTTTTAGCGCAGTGGTCCTACGAGGGACTGGTGCATCCTGCAAGTGCCTATTTTATTTATTTGGTTCGGTTAGCTCATGTTCGACACTGGCGTGATCTGAGGATACTTATTATGCATTATTTCTAAGATAACCTCAGACTCCACAAATAGCAAGTCGTACCAGTGATTGGCCGTTATCAAGAAATGAACTTGGTTGTGATTGTATTTATTCAGCTAGTAGCCTAGGAAAATGGACTATCATAGTGTGATGGTTCAACCCTTGTCCTTTTTTGGTTGTAGGGTTGGACCTTTCTGCTAGGATATGCCATGGACCTAAGTTACAACACTGAACCTATGTATTATTAAATATTTTTCTTGGGTTTTTGTTTATCCATTTCGTTCTTCCTTTTTTGTACTTGCTATTTGGGGTCTAACCCTACTGGTTTTGTATGACCAAGTTTTAAGCCAGCACCCGAGAATCCAGTCTACTTTTTCCAAACTCATGGCGCATACCAGGAACATGGTCGCAGGGAATAGCGAGTGGGTGTTCTCCTTCCCTGCTCATCACTGTACATTTACTTCTTTTGAGCATTTATCCACCGACACCCGTTAGCCGACTCGTCTGGACAATAATCTTCTTACATGATTGTATTAAATCAGACTGCAGCTGATCACTGTCATATACTTTTGTTACTCTTTCAGCTTCTTATTTTGCACATCTGGTCTCTAGAATATTTTGAGAAAGCGTTTGGGACGCCTTATTGCTCTATCATATATGCTCTATGTTTACTGTTTCTTGTTTGAATGATTGAGACATAAAAGTTCTTGACCATAGGAGACTTGATTGTAGCATGCACCCCCTTGTCTTATACAGCCGTGATCGTCGTACGACGTATAACATCTTGTATGGGGTAGCTGGCCATGACCGTCTCCGTATTCCGGTATTGGGGCGTGACAATTAGAGTTTAGACCTGAATTTTATACCAGTTTAGAGTTTAGGTCATGACTTGTCCAAATAGAAAGTTTAGACCGTTAATTTTTATTATTTTATTATTTTTCTTATTATATCCTTCTTAGTCTATATAGGAAGGTTATATTGAAAGGAATAGGAGGAAGGATATAATAAAAAAATTGAAATAAATAATAAAAATTCAGGATCTAAACTTTCTAATTGGACAAGTTGGAGTCTAAACTCTAAGTTGGTATAAAGTTCAGGGTCTAAACTCTAATTAGCTCTTTTCTTTTTGTTCTTAAAATAGAAAATTGGTGAAATGAACAAATAAGTGTGACAAATTGATTGATTTGCAAGTTCAAAACGAAATTAGTTGTTCCTTACAACTTGATTAAGTTTTGGTTCGACTTTCTTTATATATAAAAATAACTTTCTAAAGCAACCACCATGCATGTTTTTAAAATCAACAAAAAAAAATAAACTAAAACTAATTTTAACTACCAAATGATATATTTCTTATTTGGATCTAAATGTGCACACATAAATTTTTTTATATAAAATAATCTTTGTCATGTAAAATATTTATTCCCCAAAAGAAATTCTAAATACTAATAAGTCATTAGATCCTCTATCCTCCAAACTATGACTAAGCTCTAAATTTTTTTTTCTTGGGACTTAGTTTCAAAAGAAAAATACAAGCCCACGGCACAAATGAAAGTTTTCCTACTTTGAACTTTTATAAAATTATTTCTTTTCTTCTGATCTTTAGTAGTTTTTCTAAATAAAGTCAAAACTTTTGGTATACATGCTAAGTCAGTGCTAACTCCTTCTTCTCCAACCATATGTTAAGAAAGATGCCATAATTTAAAAAGGTTTTAGGAATACTCACTTAAATACTTCTGAAGACCAAAACAAGATCCTTCTTTTATTTTATTTTTTTTAAGACACAAAACATAATTTATATACACATAAAAAGACTAAATTATTACTTGATACACTCAACTACTCAAGTTTTTAAATTTGATATCCTAAATTTTAAAATAAGATAACTTGATACCATCAACTATTGAAAATTTTATATTGATATCCTCCGACAGTCAGGATTAATTTTTCTGTTAAAAAAATTGACTAAAATATTATCCCTTACATCCTCCCCCCCCTCCATCCAACCCCAGTCGTGCCCCCACCCGCCCCACTTCTTCTCCACCCCCACCTCACGCCTCTCCTCCGGACTCACTGCATGACTGCTGCCACAACTGTTGCCGTCGTCGGAGAAGAGAGAGAGAGAGAGAGAGAGAGGGGGGGGGGGGGGGGGGGGGGGGGGGGGGGGCTGTCAGAGAGAGGAAATGAGAGAATGGGGGTATTTTTATTTTTTTATAATTTTTGATTAACATCGATAGAGTATTAAGTTGTAAAATTATAGCTGAGATATCTAAGTGTCAAAGTTTAGAATATCAAGTTAAAAATTTTACTAGTTTGAGGGTATCAAGTTAGAATTTAGCCAAATTTTTTATTTTTTAATTTCCTATCACTCATCTTCATCTCAATAAATACTAAATTATGGAATCATGTATAGGGATAAGATCTCTAATAATATAGAATCCCACTTGAAGTGACATTTTTCTTAACCATGTCTATAAATAATAATAATAATAAATAATAATAATAATAATAATAATAATAATAATATTTGGCAAATAATAATAATAATGATTATTTTTCGTCAAATTTTATTATTATTATTATTATTATTTATTTTATTTTTTTGTCGGTTCTGATCATACGATGAGATTCTTATTCCATTCAAGTAGGACCGGACCGACCGAGTTTCAATTGGTCTGAAGCTATATATTCTTTTTCTAGAAGGAAGAATCAAATGGATTTCAACTATGACAAACACGACTAGCAAACCCAGATTTGTTAAAGTTCCTGGCACTAATCAAGAACTTTCTCCACATATTAATAAGGACTGGACATGTCAAGAACCAACATAATTAAATTTTAGCATCCAAATTGGTTCGAAGTCCTCCTTGATAATACATTAATTTGATATTTTCATATACAGTATTACATTTTAATAAAATTACACATACAATATAGTTTTGAAAATTTGTTAAAAGATAACTAAAATGTTTATTTGTTGAGCATTTTTTTACACAAAATAATTAACAAAAATGTCCCACCATCGTGAAACCATACAATAAATAAAAACGTCCAACCAAAAAGTTTTTCTTTACCATTTTTTATTTTTCATATATATATATATATATATATATATATATATATATATATATATATATATATATATATATATATATATATATATCAGAATACGTGGACATTTGTGATTTGTTCGTGAAACAATAAAATCTAACATAAGATTGAGGATTCAAAAAAATTCATACTCATTAGATCTTATTACTTCATGATCTAACCATAAATTCTCACATATATTGATTTCCCACCCCCACCACACCACATATATTATTATTATTATTATTATTATTATTATTATTATTATTATTATTATTATTATTATTATTATATATATATATATATATATATATATATATATTATGAAAATAAAAAATATATTAAAAAAAATAACCAATGGTAGGACATTTTTTATGCAAGATATGCCTATTTGTAAAAATAAAAACGTCCAACCTGTGGTCTTTTTTATCAAAAAAAAAAATGTAAACAAAACGTCCATTTATGTCTCATTTTTTGTGTTAAAAATGTCCTTCCATAGATAATTTTCTTTGATTTTTTTATTAGCATAAATTAGTTTGTTGTTAATTCTATTAATGCTAGTAAATGGAAAACTAATTTCCAGGATCAAGAAAAACGTTCTACCATAGGACATTTTTTTTGTTCTTGTTTTAC
The DNA here is from genome assembly GCA_036927795.1 of Iris macrosiphon. Taxonomy (NCBI): domain Eukaryota; kingdom Viridiplantae; phylum Streptophyta; class Magnoliopsida; order Asparagales; family Iridaceae; genus Iris; species Iris macrosiphon. The sequence goes on from JAYESA010000004.1 coordinate 183,291,125, forward strand.
AATTTCACAAAATTTTGTTCTTTCCGTTCAATTTCTGCTTCTGATCAAAAATTTCTTATATTAATAAATATTTAGTTGCTCTTGATATCGACAGTATTATATTTAGTTGAGAACTATATATTGTCGGAAATTAAGTCATCTAGAATTAAATTTATGAAAAATTTATATTTTTATGTTCGATAAATATTTTCAAAAATATATAGTTCATGAAAAACCTATGACATTTTTTTTATTGATGATTAAAAATATTTAATAATTGTTGCTTTTTGTTTGTAATTTTCTATAACATAGTTGATTAAAGTGATACCCTTCTATTCTAGAGAAAATGATTCAAATTTTGTTGATATCATAATCTTTTATTTATAAATTAATTATTACGATCATATCCGAACTTAACCTATAAACTCACCCAGACCCAAACATGACCCAACTCGTAAAAGAAGAAGAAAAACGAAAAAAATTAAACAATAAAAAAAATGAGAAATAAAATTTGAATAAAAAAAAAACTAAAAAAGGCAATAAATGAAAAAAAAAACAAAAAAGGAGAAAAGGAAAGAAAAAAAATACTCATGGTTCCCGTATTCGATTGAACTTGGATACAAAATTGAGCTAGATTTGATTTATTTCCATAAATTATTTTTTAATATATCCACCTATTTTCAAAGGAATAGACTTCTTATGATTGATTGTAATATTATAAATTATGGGGAATGAATTTTTGAACACTTATTTTGGACGGAATAGATCTCCCATGATTTATGATAATATTATAAATTATGGAAAATAAATTTAGTTTCCACTTCTATTATTTATTTATTAAATGAAAAGAATAACATGCTTCACTCCGATTTTTTTTTGGCTTCCCGGCATAACGTACGGGTCCGAGTTCCCGTGGCTTGGTCCACTGGCCTTCAGCCACCAAGCCATGGTCTTATATCTCTTCTCGTTAATCACAAGAGTCACTCGAGTTCGGTATACTTCACACCCATTTGAGCGAATGTCTTCTACCTCAAGAAAATTAGAAAATTAGCAAAAACTTTAAATATACAAAAAATTTACTGTAGCAAAATAAATTTATATTAAATTCATGTAAAAGAAACAAGTTTGGAATTTTTTTTAAAAAAGTCAGAGTCCGCCAACAGTGTTGGCGGAAAACACAACTGATGTACACGTACGCAGCCAAAAAATTTAAAAAAAAAACGTGGTCCCCACGGCCAATTTTCGCCAACAGAGTTGACAGAAATTGGGGGTGGGGGCAATTTCAGCCAACTCAGTTGGCGAAAATTGGCCGTGGGGCCCACGTTTATTTTTTTGGTTTGGTTTTGTTTGGTTTGTTTACTTAGTTTGGTTTGCTTAGTTTTTTCGTTGGTTTATTTTAATTAGTTATATTTTTGTTTTATTTATTAGTTTAGTTTAGTTTTGTAATTAGATTTAAGTAAATTTATTTTAACGAAATAAAATTAAAATTAATTGGAAAGAAATATTTAGAAATATTTTTTTCGGAAATTTGTTTTCAAAGCATCAAAATTTGTATAAATTCCATCTAAAGTATAAAAGTTTAAAAAATTACGAAAAAAATATCAATATGAATTGGACGTTTATATTTAAAAATATTATATTTTTATCGTAAATTTTTTCGTCGTTAACAGATGTTAAAACAACAATAATAATAAAAATCTGCCGTAAGACTATTACGTCTGCCGTCGAGCAGACTTCAAGCGGCCATAACTACTTGTTTTGAAATCGTTTTTTGTTAAATAATAAGTCGATTTGTATGTTTTCGACGAGAGTAACACAAATCCTGTAGAAATAAAATTTATCCGAAACAAGACGCATATGTTACAGGCAAAAATATAAATTTTAAAACTTTAAAGTATCATAACTTTTGATTGGAAGATCGAAACAAGGTCCAGTTTATGCCAAAATGATCGTATAAAAAAGTACTATAGGATAAATTGTTTTAGCGTTTGACGGACTTTGAAAATTTTTAGAATCGCAAAAAAACGATGTTTCGACCTCCAAATTTGACTTTCGGTAATCTTATTTTTGAATATTTAAAATTTACTGTAGGAAAATAAATTTATATTGGATGTGGGGCCCACGGATTTAAAACGTTGTTTCGATCTACAAAAAAAATTTAGGAACATTTAAATTAATTATTTTATGTCTATTATGAAAAAAACTAATAAAAGCAAATAAATAATCAAACCAAACCAACTAAACCAACCAAAACAAACCAACCCAAACCACCAAAAGAATCCGTGGGCCCCCCCCCAAATTCAGCCAACATAGTTGGCGAATTTTGGGTGTGGGGCCCACGGGTTCTTTTGGGTGGTTTGGTTTGGTTTGTTTTGGTTTGTTTTTTTTTGGTTGTTTTTTTTTATTATTTGGTTTTGTTTTGGATTTAGTTTTTTTATTTAGTTTTTTTAGCCAACAATTTCACCCAACATTTTTTATTTAGTTTTTTTTATTTAGTTTAGTTTTGGATTTTGATTTTTTTTTATTTAGTTTTGTTTTGCTTTGGTTTTTTTTATTTATGGATTGATAAAAAAATGTTGGCTGAAATAAAAAAACCAAAAATGTTGGCTGGAATAAAAAACAATCAATCCATATAAACGTCCAATTCATATTGATAATTTTTTCGTAATTTTTTAAACTTTTATGCTTTAGATGAAATTTATACAAATTTTGATGCTTTGGAAACAAATTTCCGAAAAAAATATTTCTAAATATTTCTTTCCATTTAATTTTAATTTTATTTCGTTAAAATAAATTTACTTAAATCTAATTACAAAACTAAACTAAACTAAATAAATAAAACAAAAATATAACTAATTAAAATAAACCAACGAAAAAAACCAATCAAACCAAACTAAGTAAACAAACCAAACCAAACAAAACCAAAAAATAAATGTGGGCCCCACGGTCAATTTCTGCCAACTGAGTTGGCTGAAATTGCCCCCCCCCCCCCCAATTTCAGCGAACTCTGTTGGCAGAAATTGGCCGTGGGGTCCACTTTTTTTTTTTTTAATTTTTTGGCTGCGTACGTGTACAGCAGTTGTGTTTTTCGCCAACACTGTTGGCGGTCCACGTTTTTTTTTTTTTTAATTTTTTGGCTGCGTACGTGTACAGCAGTTGTGTTTTTCGCCAACACTGTTGGCGGACTCTGATTTTTTTAAAAAAAAATTCAAACTTATTTCGTTTACAAGAATTTAATATAAATTTATTTCGCTACAGTAAATTTTCTGTTAAATATACTCAGCACCATCCTTAGAGAAGCAGCCCGTAATTATTTAAAAAAAAAACTTAGGGCCAAAATATATTGGCTTCTGAATTTACATCTCTTAATTTCAATCTCTTTCTCATTGTCCAATTTTGCTTTCAACAACAGTCATTTGATAACTATCAACAAATATGGTAGCTTATTCGAAAAAGTTTATTCTAATCCTTTTAATTGATGTTAAATAAGAAAATTTTCCTTTACATAGATTTAGCACGTGTGACATGTTTTGATAAGTATGGAAGTGTAAGTAGGCGGAGGGAAAGGACAACTCCATTTATTGAAATCATAAAATATAAAAGAAAAAGGATTTTTTATGCCTATTGCGGTGGGCTCAGATTTTCCATTTTGACAGCTGATTGGTGGAAGAAGTCACGCGTAAATATTAGCATTATCTTTTTTAATATTAAAAAGATTTGACTAAATTATAATTTGATATTATCTGATTATTCAAATTTTTTAACTTGATATTCTAAATTTTAATAAATATCAATTTAATACTATCAATTATTATTATTTTTAATAAATTTCTCCTGTTATAAAATATTTGAGTATTTTAGTTAGATGGAAAAAAATTTGACAAAATTAGAAGAAACGAAATAATTGTTCAATTTCCACAAATGACAATGACGACTGGCGGAAAACGAACAACTCGTTTTACTTCATGGACATGAATACATTACACATCACACATGGGTCCAAAATCATCATGTATATTACAACTACTTATATCATAGCTCGAGTTCAACTTACCAAAACCTACGAACGCTTGGTTCTCACCTGAGAAGGAAGTATGACCGTTGAAGAAGAAACCATGAATTAAAACGTGTAGCTCGTTTCCCGCCAGCGTCGATGGAGGAATATTTCGCTCCCTCTAATTCTGTTAAACTTCTTTCGAATCTAACTAATATACTCAAATATTTTATGAATTGTTAGAGTAAATTTTATATTTTTTTTTTTCCATATTTATGCCCTCCATCAATCAGAATTAACTATACCATTCTCAAAAACACATTTTTCATTTCATAAATATGGAGTTTAATAATGCATCGAGAGGTCCAAATTTATAATTAAAAATATTAATGTAGAATGAGTTGAATTTGTATGAGAATAGTAAAATAAATAAATCTTCAGGTCCACATGATATGTGAGGATATAGACCCCTATGTGTCATCTTTCTTTTTTTTTTAAAATAATATAAAATTAGAATATATAAATTAGGGTTCCAAATTGAACTTTACTATTCTACAAAATGAATTCCTACATTCTGAATATAGAAATTCTGAGACGTAGACTACAACTCATGTGGCTGAGACGAAACCATCATTGGGCTCCAATTGAACCTTATTATTCTACAAAATGAGTACCTACATTATAAATCTAGAATATAGAAATTGTAGTGAACCTTACTATTGATCCATCTTGAGCAGATGGAACTCAAGAATGCATCTTGAGACCCAAATTTGTAATAAAAAATTAATGTAGAATGGGTTGCATTTGTATGAGAATAGTAAAAAAAAATATCATGAGGTCCAAATGAGATGTGTGGATATTGACCCAAGGTATCATTCTTCTCTTTTTCAAAAAATAATATAATATCTAGAATCTAGAAATTAAGGCTCCAAAGTAAGCCTTACTATTCTACAAAATGAATTCCAACACTCTAAAGTAGAAAATCTAAGGTCCAAGCAACAGATCATATGGCTAGAACGAAATTATTATGGGGCTCCGATTAAGCTTTACTGTCACGCCCCAGTACCGAAATACGGAGATGAACATGGCTAGCTACCCCGTACAAGGTACTATACGTCGTACGACGATCACGGCTGAAATAAGACAAGGGGTTCATGCTACAATCAAGTCTCCTAGGGTCAAGAACTTCTATGTCTCAATCATTCAAACAAGAAAATAATAAACATAGAGTATATATGATAAAGCAATAAGGCGTCACAAACGCTTTGTCAAAATATTCTGGAGACCAGCTGTACAAAATAAGTAGCTGGCAGAGTATCAAAAGTAAATGACAGTGATCAGCTACAGTATGATTTAATACAATCATGTAAGAAGACTAAATGTCCAAACGTGCTGGCTAACAGGTGTAGGTGGCTAAACGCCCAAAAGAAGTAAATGTACAATGATGAGTAGGAAAGAAGAAAACTCACTCGTTATCCTCTGCGACCATGTTCCTGATACGCGCCAAGAGTTGGGGGATAGTACGCTGGATCCTCGAGTGTTGGCTCATAATCTAGCCAGGCAAAACTAGTGGGGTTAGAACCAAATAGAAAGTACCACAAAGGAAGCACGAAATAGAGAAACAAAAATCCAATAAATAATTATATAATAATACATAGGTTCAGTGTCGTAACTTAGGTCTATGGCATACCCTAGCGCCAAGGCCCAACCCTACAACCAAATAAGGACAGGGGTTGAACCATCACACTATGATAGTCCATTTGCCTAGGCTACTAACCGAATAATACAATCACAACCAAGTCAATTTCTTTATATTAGCCAATCACTTGTACGACTTGCTATTTATGGAGTCTGAGGTTATCTCAGAAATAATGCATAATAGGTATCCTCAGATCACGCCATTGCTGAACAAGGAATATACAGACACTTCATGATGCACCAATTTCCAGTAGGGCCACTGCACTAAAATACGGTCTAAGCGGTTTCAGTGCTCCTACATGAAGACAATGGCTCGACGTTATTTATAATAAGTCAGATACTGCACTCCACTAAGACGGATGATATACAGTATCTGTGGTGGCTAGCCCATAGTGCACTTAGAATGAATCTTTGTGGGAAGGTTCGTTGGCATGATCTCGGGATACCGTTTCCTCCAAATGTTATTACCATTTTTAGTTACCTAATTAGACCTATATTCTATTCGATATCTCAAGGCCTGGTCACATGAGAATTTCTCTTAAGATGTAGTACAAAGTACGGGCATGCTAGATACGAATCCATGGAAGTTTGGTCTGGATTCACCCGAGCGTGTATGCAATATTCAGTCAATCATCATAGCCACGCTTTGGTAGTTGACTCGCATATCATACCTGTTGCTGGGAAAACAATATATATATTCAGGAATTTTGAGGCATTCTCGATACACAACCCAAATATAAATCACTTAACACGTTACACGCTATGTCGCACCTCGGCGCACATCCGATCATATACACTTTCAGGAAATAATTTGTATCAGCACGGATACAATATTTGAGTCAAATTATTAATTATATATTGGGTCACATGAATCAAGATCATATTGTAACACAAATGTTTATGTCATGCACATAGCCGGTTAGTTACTATCCACTTAGTCTAGTTCATACTGAAATCTCAGTTCAACTCATGCCATATTCATAGACAATCTTAGCTCATGGTCATTCCGACACGAGGTTTGGTTACTAAATCCATTCTTTCTTAGAATCATAACACAAACATTAACCCAAATATAAATCATAAAAGAATAAGAAAAATATTCAATCAAAATAATCAAAGCCGCATGGGTCTCTAGGCAGCATATGAAGTCCAGGCCGTATATGTCTCTAGGCCGCATGTTAAGGGTTAGATTCTATTCCTTGGGACAAGTATTTGAAGTGACGACCAATAAATAAAGTGTCAGTGAAGTGACATAAAGTGCTTGATATGACATACAATATAGTATGTCAGAGAGAAAGAAAAAAAATCACAGAACCATGCGTCCAAGGAAGGTGGATACATGCTCTGCTTGCCGCATATGTCACTCAGCCGCATATTGATCTTTGGACTTAGCGAATTTCTCATTCGTCCAACGAACAAAACACAAGGAGTTCTGTCACTTAGCTCCAGAATACTTTGTGTAATGGTCAGTCATGCATCAAACAAGATGGACGCATGCTTGTTGGTTATGCGACAAAGAGTCCAGGCCACATAAGGATCTTGCCGCATTGAAGTCTCGACCGCATATGGTGCTTGTCGTATGAGAACTTCGTCTTCTCCAGACAGCAAGTTCAGCTATGGCAAAAAAGCTCAAAAAATCCAAAAATTATTTTCTCCATAAGAACTTTATTTTAACTCCGAATCAAGTGAACCAAAAGCTAAAATACTCAAAATAAAGTGCTCCATCAACCACAAAAACTAATTTTCTAAAATACCATATTTTAGTAGATCAAAAATACGAAAAACACATGAAACCCATGACAACCATAAACTTTAAATGTAGATATACTCAAATCCACCCATCAAAATTAAAAACTCCAAGTATTAAAAGTGCTTAAAAACACATAACAAACATAATGAACCAATAATATGGAGAGTTTTTCTATTTCTCATGTAAGATGTACTTGCCTAAGACTTTGAGGGAGAAAACATAAAAGAGATAAGAAAATGAAGTAATGAAGAGAGGGAAGGAGAGGTTGGCTTATATACATGGAGGTTAGAGGTTTAGAACATGGTGAACCCATGATTAAAACAACCCAACAAATAAACCATGAACCAAGATAAGCCAAAGAATGGGTCTAGTCTCATGCAATATACTAAACATGTAAGCAAAAAAAATAATATGCTCTAAATACGTATATTTTGGAACGGGAAGTGACAACTCTATCACCTTAGAAAAATATCGTCCTCGGAATTCAAATCCAAGTTAGCTAGAGAAGTCAGGACAAGCACGATATAATCCTACTAGTAAAATTACACATGCAAGCAATATCATCACAACACATAGGTGATCACCTGATTACGAAATCTAGATACGAAGGCATAAGATAGAATATACCTTCTGAATCGAACATGTTTGGGTACCGAGACCGAATATAGTCCTTGCACTTCCACGTCGATTCTCCAAGAGTGTGATATCCCCAGGCAACTCAGACAAGAGGAATAGTCTGGTTCTTGAGTACCTTCTCTCTTCGATCCAGAATGGATACGGGTTACTCCTTGTAAGATAAGTCGGTACCAACGACTAATTCATAGTGGTCGAGGATATGACTAAGATTCGGGACATACCTATGCAACTAGGATACATGAAATACATCATGTACCTCACGGAGCAAAGGTGGAAGGGCAAGATGATATGCCACATCGCCTACCCGTTCGAGAATGTCAAACGGCCTAACGTATCGCGAACTAAGCTTCCAACGAACCCCGAATCTAGTGACTCCAAGGGTTGGCAAAGTCTACAAAAATACGTGGTCGCCGACACAAAACTCTAAAGGCCTACGATGCTCATTTGCCCAGTGACGATACCAATTTTGCGCAACCCGAAGTCGCTTTATGATCTGCCTGACAATCTCTACTGTCTGTGTGATCATTTCGGGGACTAACATCTTTCGCTTACCAATGTCGTCCCAAGCCAACAGTGATCTACACTTTCTGCCGTATAGTACCTCGAAAGGTACCATCTGAATACTGGCCTGATAACTATTTTTATTACGAGAATTCTACCAAGGTGATTCTCCCAAGATCCAAAAAGATCTAAGGTACAAGCTCGTATAATATCCTCCAAAGTCTGGATAGTTTTCTCTGATTGTCCGTCTGTCTGGGGATGGTACATTATGCTGAATCTTAACTTGGTACCCAATCTCTCGTGCAAGCTTCTCGAGAAATAAGAAGTGAACCCCGTATCTCGATCTGATACTATACTTATTGGCACTCTATGTTGTCTCATAATCTGTCGCATATACAATTCTATCAACTGCTCTGTAGACTGTCCCACTCTAAAGGAGAGAAAATATGCCACTTTTGTAATCCGATCTACTATCAGCCAAACTGTATCGCGATCAGTCGGTGATCTAGGTAAACCGGTCATAAAGTGTCACCCTCACATTTTCATCCAAGGGTAGTTTGGTAATTGTCAATGGGTATTAATTATTTTAGGATTATTTATAATTAATATTTGCTCATTGCATAATTTATTTATTTATTGTATTATTATTTGTTGCTAGTTGTAGATTTATTTTGGACTTGTGTAGTGGACCTAACCCAATTTTTAGAATGCATGAACCAACTTTTAGACTAGTTTAGAATTAAGCCCATGAATTAGGCCCATGGATTAGGAGGCTTAATTAATTAGAGAAACCATTAGACTATAACCTTCCCTCCCTAATTAATTTCTTCATGAGAGGCCCTAAGGGGTATTTCTGACTTTTTATATTGCATGGAGGGGTTTATATGGCAGGCTATAGCTAGAGGAGAGAGAAAATATTTTATTTCACCAATTCCTAAATTCTAGATCTACAACTTTTCCTCTTCTAAATTCCCTCCATTCCCTCATCATTTATCTACCAATTCTTAATTAATCTCTTCCCAAATTCTTCATTGAGGCTTGCACACCAAGGATCTACAAGAAAGAAGCAAGAAACAAGGAGGAGGAGGCCAAGATCTACAAGGAGCGGAGCTACTTGGCAATTGGAGGCTTTTTATTGGGAATCCATCCCCCAATAGGTACATTTCAATTTTCTTCCTTCTAATAGACTCTAGATCTGAGATTTAACCATGAGAAACCAACCCACATGCATAGGCTATCCATAGCAATTAGTTTTAGGTTCATCGGAGACCTACGGTGGAAGTTATGACCAATTTGGTACCAATTTTGGGAGAATTCCAAGATTGGCACATGTAGTGCTTGTCATTGGGTCTAATAGATCTAATTGACACTTGATTGATTGTTTGTGAGTAACATCGTATCCAAAATTGGATGCGTGTAGGCCGTATCTCGTCAATTTGATAAAACGGGTTAATTTTGGGGGTTTTCCTCCGACACGGGGCTTTGTGCATATCACATTGTGACACGGACACATAGACACTCTAATTACTATACGTATTATTCATAATTTATGTATTAGACTTGTTTATGTCCTCCGGGATATGTTTGGTTGTGTGTTGGAGCCGTATCGCAAGCGTATCATAGAGAAAGTGTAATACGGGTGCGATGCGCTCCATGTGTTTATTGTTTGGCTCATTTCCCTATACGTGCATGTGTAATTATATATATGTAAGCTATTTATGTATTATATAGTGTATTTTGGGTTTAAGTATTGTGTGTCTATATATATATATATATATATATATATATAAGGGTACCTTGGGTTAATATCTATAGATATATGGATAGGTATATAAATACTGATAGGTATTTAAGTGTAAGATTTTGTGTGTGTATGTCTGTATGTGCTTGAGTGAGTGAGAGGGTCTCGACAGTGGAGGAGCATGTGCAGTGCACATAATTTTGCACTGAGCAGTGAGCACAGTCCTGTAAATTTCTTCCTGTGCAGTAGAGAAGAGAGAGTGAGCAGTCAGCATGTATGGCTGTAGTGTGACTCGGGCAGAAGGCTCTTGCACAGAACTGTGCAGAAGAGCTTGGCAGTTTGAAGAACATTAGCCACAACAATCGGGTTTCACTGTGTGTAGTTGCACACAATTTTGAGGTACAGCCTGTGCAGATTGGAAATAGGAAGTGAGCAGAAGCAGTGCAAGCAAAGGGGGGTTCTTCTGCAGTACCGTTGGCTATGCAGGAAGTATGTTACAGCAGTCAGTGCACTGTGCAGTATATGCACAGTGTAAGTGATGCACAATAACCGTGCAGATTTCCCTGTGCAGGTATGCACAATTCAGTCTAGTTTTTAGTTAGTTTGTGCTTTGACTTTCAGTTAGATATTTTAGTGGGTGGATTTTAGTTCATATATCAGTGAGTGTAGGTAGTTGTATATATATATATATATATATATATATATATATATATATATATATATATATATATATATATATGTTAGTATCTAATTATCTATATAGGTATCTATGAAGAGGATAAGTTAGATAGGGTTAGTTAGTTATTGTTAAACTAGATAGCTTTATATTCTATTGGTGATATCTGTTAGTGAGTATGAACCCAGATACTAGTTAATCTAAGTAGTTAGATAAGTATGTATTTACTTGTTAGATTAGTTATATGTATATAGCTAGTCTAGTGTTAGTGATTATTAAGTTAGCTATTGGTAGCTAATACCTATATATAGATATTTATGTTAGTGTAGATACATACCTTAATAGTCTAATAGTTAGCTAAATATGTATGCTTATATTAATTGTTATGGTTAGTATTTAGTGGTGACTTATATTATATATATATATATATATATATATATATATATATATATATATATATATATATATATATATATATATACTAGTTATATGTTAGAGTTGGGTTACCTCGGGATACCTAGATATCACCAAGGTATTGGGTTGATACCCAAGGTATTGGGTTTGGGTATCGAGGTAGTTGCGATACGCATTGGTGCAAGGCCAAGGTATCCTATTTCAATTGGTTTTATCTAGTATTATAATATTTGACTTGTATACATATATAAAATACTATTTTCATATCCAAAACTTGTGTATCTTAGGATACGGCCTTTTGTGTGATTCTAGTATCGTAGTTTAGCTAGTATAGCATAGTTTCATAGTATATCGACTTAGTGACTTAGCATTAGACTCTTACAATCTAGAATTCATTGGTTTGACTTAGAAATAACGTATCGACCTAGAATTGCATCAATTTAACTTATTTTTATTCTAGAACCTTGTATTGATGCAACATGCCGTATATAGGTTGTGAGACACCAGCTTGGGCATTGAGAGACACACCTTGCTTAGGGCTTCAGGCGAGTACATTTCTCTGATTATTTTTAATTCATAATAATGTATATATACATGTTCTAGAATTATATACATTGATCCCGACACAGTGATTTCACGGACTGGTGCTATATGGATCCCGTCAGGAGGTGTTATCCCCTACCGTGTTCAGCGGGTACTCAGTCACATGTATTTTATCGTGTGTATCGGGTATTGATTTTCATGTACTTTTTGTGCATCCACTATTTCATGTGCTAGTGTGACTATATCGTGTTCATATACATAACGTATCGTGATTGGATCTATGAGTATTTATTGGGGAGGGGGAGTAGGATTTGGTTATGTGATCAAAGCCCTATTGATCTCATGTGCATGTCGATTATACACCTCACGTATAATGGAGTTACCTTTATACCTCATGTGTAACCTAAGCCGATCACATAACGAACTTGCACTCTAAATCACATAGTTTGTATTCTTGTTTTCTACTTGCAGTTTATTTTCGTATTTACCTTCCAGTTCTTATTGTGCTTATTGCCTATTCTCCCTGTATTGTACATTCACACTACTTGTGCGTCTTGTATCCTTTTCTATTGCTCGTTATATATGCTCAATTATGTATTTGAAACTGCTTTCAGAGGGATGTACTTTGCTCCAATCCTAACTGGATATATTTTTCAGATGATTGGCTAGAGGAGCTGTGTCCCACGTATTACAGCCCTCAGGAGGGTGAGACTTTAGAGGATACTCCCCTAGAGCAAGAGGACATAGTACCAGTGACCGAGGAGGTTTAGTTTATGTTTGGTATTTTTTGTATTAGACTATTCTTTCGTTGAGATTCACAGTTGTATTATTCTTTCAGATTGTGGATTGTATCTTGTACCTTTCTTTCGCTATTCCATTCGTGCATTATTCCTCCTTAGTTTATTTTGTGATTGAGATTAGTTATACTTGTGAGATACCATATTGTTCCTCCATTTGGAGTTGAGATGATTGACAGGTACCATATTATATTGTTGAGATGTTAGATAGTTAGCAATGACCCAGACAGCGTTTTACGTCGATTTTGCGACGTAGGCTGGGCGTAACCACAAACTCGTGCCCGAATATCTGGGTGCGGGTCGTGACACATTTTTAGTGGTGGCCAATGCAGGTTAGATTTGCAAGTAGTACGATTTCGTAGTTGTGCTCGTCTAGATTACTGCTACGAGCCTGCTTTAGGATATAGGCTGAGAGTTTACTCAATCACAACTAGGAAACATTCCAATATCTGTCTTGCAATCCTTATCTATTGAATATTGCTTTACTTTGAATAAAATATGTCATTCTTTGATGATATCGTATCTTGTGCAGTGTTGACTTCTTTGTTTCAATCTATCTTCAGAATGCCTCCGAAGATCAGATTCTATCGCTCGGGAGCAGCAACAGCTTCCGTCTTACCATACCTTGCAAAATACCGAAGTAAGCTGCAATATATTAAGGTTGTCTAGAAGACATATGGGTAAACTCTAGCATGCTAAGACGTCATCCCTAAGGCCGACAATTTCTAGTATCTTAATCCATCAATATAAGTACAATAGTATATCATATATGAAAGTAAAAATATGTCCCAAATTATATACCATATATGATCATGAAGCTAGTTAATACAAAATGTTGCACTAGGAGAGTATAATTATACATAATCAAATATACCAGCCATGGTCTAATATATACATCATGTTAACCGTAGTCTCAAAAATATAAGGAGCTAACTCCACCCCTTGCTAAACACCACAAAATGAAGTAACACTACGAGGGGTGGAGGAAGAAAACCCACTTGTGAGCTCCGGCCACAGTCATATGAGTGTGAGCCATCTTGTTAGAAGTACGGTGGATACTGGTTCTCCTAGGGGTAATCTGCCATATAAAACCAGTAAGGTTAGAACCCCAAGCAACAAGTACCAGCTCAAGGTGATAGACCAAACTTATCACAACATTAGCAGAATAGAGACATAAGAATAAAGGAAGGTCGAGACTTGCGGTACCAATGTACTTCTCTTAAAATATAATGATAGAACTGAAAACAAGTACTAAGATGAAAGTAAGGCAACGAACGACGCAACCCGCCGAACTCACAAACCCATATCCAATAATAATCCAAGTCACGACCCAACCCGTCGGACACACAGACAATACCAAAGAGTCAAAATAAGTGAAAATAACACAAGTATATGAATGCAAGGTTGTATTGGTAATCTCAAGCATATATGAGTTTAGCTATCAAGAAAAAGGATATTTGCATTTGTAAATAAAAATACGACTACAAGTAAGATACAAATATCATGTAGGGGTAGATATATCAAATAAGGTTACAACAAGTGTGTTGTGTAACTAGCATGCAAAGAAAGTGTTCAGACTAAGGCTATAAAAATAAAGCATTATCTATACTGTCTCAAATAAAAGAAAATAAAGTAGAGGTACAACTAATGTAAAGACAACATAATTCTATGAGGGTCTAACAATAACCTCACACACATATAGTTTATGCTATCGAGCAAACGCTACCAAGTAAGTATGATCCAGTTGCAAAAAAAGGGACAATTGAGGGATACTACTGTCAAGTAAATACTAGGTATAATCTATAGCTATCATGCATAGAAAGGGATATTAGGATAACCTATGAGCATTCTGATCCTTCTTAATACTATGTCAAAGGAAAGTAAGTAATCGAGGGGTGTCCATATTATTAACTAACATAGTGATTTAACTAGTCATTTAATTCTAAACCATTACACTAAGAATAAGAAAAATATTTGAGTTTAATATACTATTACGAGTGCGAGTGACCACTCGCCTGAGCATGAAGGATGCAATCGCGTCCTTGGTTGCGAGGCTTAAGTCTGCTTTATGCTCGATGCTCCATACACTCAATAGCGCGACAACAGAAACCTTGGGATAAACCAAACATCAATAAATATTATAAGGAACACCAATATATGAAGAAACAAACTAACGTAGAAGCAAATATACCAAGACAAAAAATTTGAATATGTAGGGCTCCTCGTCTTCGATAGGGCGCTATGGCGGATCTCGCAGGCTGAAGATTGTCGTTGAATCCCAAGCCGGACCAAAATGATCAAAGACGAATTCAGGGTCCCCTGTCCCTCGACGACGAAGATGCTTGGACAACGGAAAGGATGTTGGCTATACCGAAGAGAAGTGGTTGATGTCGAGATCACTAATTCGATCTGTACGTCGAGAGGATGAGTCAAGGAAAAAGGACTTGGAGAGCTCACGAAGATGGGGGTGACGGTTAACGAGGCTGTACGGGTGAGGTACCACCGTTGGGAAGGCAACTTGAAAGAGGGATGGTGGATTTGACACGGCCTGCTCTTATCAGATTGGACCACGGGGCAAGCGGGAACGCTGCTCGGTGTCTCCTCGTCGAGAGGGTGGACATGTCTCTCCATCGCCCCTCGGCCACGTCGAGGCCAGCATCTTACATGGTGTTGGAAGGGTGCGGTCAGTGGTGGTGGAGGTGATGGTGGTGATGATGGTTTCAGGTAGAGGCAGTAGCGGATGAGGTAGTGTTGTATAGTCGGGAAGGGAAGGAGGGAGGTGGAGATGTGGGTGGTGCTAGTGATGACAGTAGAGGTAAAGGTAGTGGTGATAATGGTGTTGGTGGCGACAATGGTGGTGGTGGTGATGGTGAAGGCAGTGGTTGTGGTGGTCGTGGTGGTGGTTGAAGTGACAGTGGTGGTTATGGTGAAGGCAGTGGCCATGATGGTCGTCGTGGTGGTTGAGGTGACAATTGTGGCTGTGGGTAATGGCAGTGGCGGTCCGGTGGTGAAGGTGAGGGTTATGGTGATGGTTGTGTCATGGTGGTTAAGGTGACAGTGGTGGCTGTAGGTGATGGCAGTGGCGGTCCGGTGGTGAAGGTGAGGGTTATGGTGATGGTTGTGTCATGGTGGTTGAGGGTGGTGGTCGAAGATAAAGAAGAGTGAAGGAGGCCAAGATGGAGAGGGAGTGATGGTGATGATAGAGAAGGTGTAATGGAGAAGAGAGGAAGGAGGTTGAAGGAAGAAGAAGTAGAAGTCGGCTGAAGAAGGAGGTAGGGGGAGAAATATAATGAAGAGAGAGGTTCTCCTTAGGGTTAGGGCCGGCCTAGGGATGAGTGTGGTTTCCTTATGTAGGGGAAATATAGGGTTGTGATAGGGGGAGTTTAAAAGAAGGACTAGGATTTAATGTAGGTAGATAAGGACAAATAGTATCATACAAATAGAGAGATGGAGAGAGAGGGAGAGAGAGAGAGATGAGGTGACCGGTCACATGACCAATGGGTGGCCTTCTTTATTTGAAATGCTCCAATACGATGTTGACACCTTGCTTTATATTTGCACTTAGGTCCTTGATAGTTATAAATTTTTGCAAAAATAGAAATTTTGATTAGCTGAGGGTGGGACTCATATTTGGTATTTTATAGAGGAAAAAAATTGGTGTGTAATATTTTGTATGAGTCAAGAGGGTGTGTGAGGGTTTGAGTTGGGGTTTGGACTAGTTTTGGGCTAGGTTGAGTCGGTTGCCCCAAATTAAATAAAAAATTGTGTCATTGGTGTGCTAAAATAAAATAGAAGTGCATAGGATCTAAATTGGGGGTGACACAAGTGTCTTGGATGTAGGAGAATCAGAATAGATTATCATCGAATATTGGGTTGCGTGAATCAGGTCAAGGTTGTGTCTCTAATTTCGATTGGAACGAGCATAGGTGCGAACTTTGGGTTTAAAAATTAGATATTGTTGTGTCACTACCATATTTCTAGGAAATGGTACTTTAGTAATTTCATATTTAATTAAATATTGTGCATGATAAATAATCATTTATTGTATTATTTAATTGTTGTTAGATGTTTTTTTTTGGACTTGTTTTAGTGGACCTAACTAGTTTAGTTTAGACTCATGGACCAACATGAAGTAATTGTTAGATTTTAGCCCATTTAAAAAGCCCATTGTTAAGGAGATGGATTAAATTAATTAAACCATTAGACTAGAAGCTTCCCTCCTTAATTATTTCTTCATGAGAGGTCCCAAGGGGTATTTTGGACTTTACATAGTAGCTTGAGGGAGGGGACAAGTGAGGCCTATATAAAGAGGGGGGAAAGTTTCTCTCTCCTCTTTTCATTTCAAATCTAGATCTAGAATTTCTCTCAACCCAATTTTTATCATCTCCACTTCAATTCAACCCCAATTTCCTTCCCAAATCACCATTGGAGGCTAGTGGAGCAATGATAGAAGGAGGTAGCAAGGATCTACAAAGAAGAGCAAGGATCTACAAGTTGGAGGCCAATTTTATCATATTTGGAGGTTACATTGGGAATCCATCTTCTAATAGATATAATTCAGTTTTTCCTCTTAAATTAGGTTTTAAATATGAGATTTAACCATAAGAAATTAACTCATATGCATAGGCTACCCATAAGATTTGGTTTTGTGTTCATAGGAGGCCTATTGAGAAAGTTATGGTACTTTTGTGTCAATTTTAGGGAAATTCCGATATTGACAATTATTGTGTGTGTCAATTAGTCCTATAGATCAATTTGACATGTGCTTGTGTGTTTGGGGCTAGTGTCATATCTACAATTGGGTACGTGTAGGTCGTATCCCATCAATTTGGTGATACATGTTAATTTAGGGGTTTTTCCTCCGACACGGGACTTTGTACATGTCACATTTTGACACGGACACGTAGATTTATATTTGACTCTTCGTATTGTTCAAATTTATTAGACGTGCTCGTGTCCTTCGGGTGCGTTTGGATGTGTGGTGGACTCGTGTCGCAAACATATCATAGATTTAGTGTGATACGGGTGCGATGTACTTTACGTGTTTGTTGTATTGTATTCTATATTTAATGTGCATTGTTCATAATAATATATATATTATCTATCATAGTATGTATGTATATATATATATATATATATATATATATATGAGTTATTGATATACTATCTACATAGCTGTGTATCTTGTTGAGGTTATAATTATATTGGAGAGTGTATGTATGCACATAGATGTATATGAATTCTAGCATGTAGATATATGTATAAGCATATCTACTTATATATATATATATATATATATATATATATATATATATATATAGGTGTGTGTGATACTTATATGTGAGTGTATACATAAGTATGGATGGTTAGATGTTTATATTCATGAGATGGTTACATATTTATATAAGTATTAGATGGTATATGGATAGATAGATATATATATGTGCATTTTGGTGTTGAATGGGGAGAGAAGGGCTCAGGTCAGGCAGTAATGCACTGTTCAGTGCATTAGTATAACATTACAACAGCAACGGCAATATCACCTAGCAGCAACAGCAGTATAACATTGCAGCAGCAGCGGCAGTATCACCTAGCAGCAGCGACAGTATCACCTAGCAACAGCAGCAGCCGGGAAGCATTATTGCAGCAGCGGCAGTATCACATTGCAGCAGCAGCCACAGGAAACAAAGTAGCAGCAGTAGTAGTAGTTAGATTAGTTCAGTAGTTAGTTGAGAGTTAGATAGTTAGTTGGTGGTTATAAATAGATGTGTATGAATATAGTGTAGCTAGTTACCTAGTTAATAAAGCTATCTATATGTATGTGTTATATAATAAGTTAGATCTAATTACATAGTTTATGTATCTCTAAGTTATATATATGTATGTATATATATAAGTCTATGTACTAGTATGTATATTAGTACCTATTAGTTAGCATATGTTGAGGTATTAGTTAGTATATACTAGAAGATATATTGAGGTATTAGTTAGTGGGTAGTTACCTATATGCAAAGTGCGACATTACCTTGGGGTACCAAGGTAAGTGCCAAGGTATTGAGGATATACAAGGTATTGGTTTGGTATCAATATTATGGTCTAGTGTTGAGATACCAAGTTGGTTCAAAACCAAGGTGTCCCTTTAGCATTTGTATTTAGGATTTTATATTTAATATTGTTTAACATGTCCATATGTGACTATTTTATATTGTGGTTTGCGTATCTTAAGATACGGTATCTTAGTATCCTAGATGTAGCTTTTTGGTCTAGACTCTAGTGTTTGAACCCAATATCCTTGTCTTAGACTTATGCAACCTAGAAATAGATAGTTTGACCATTGTTGACCTTAGAGTTGACTTAGATTGACTTTTGACTTAAAATTGGCTTGTTAACCTAGAAGTTAACTAGTTTAACTTATTTTCTTTCCAAAACCTTGTATTGATGTTGTATTCCATATCTAGGTCTTTGAGGCACCGTATCAGACATTTGTGAGACTATTCACCCGGATTCAGGCGAGTACATTCTCTGATAGTTTCTTATTTATGATATCCTCTATGTTCATTGTATCTAGTATAGATATCCTTGTTCTTTTGACACTATGGTTACACAGATTGGTATATCCGGATCTCGTCATGAGATATTATTCCTTGGTATATGGTGTATCCTGTGCAAGCCTTATTTCATTGATTATCTTGTACATGTACAGACACTGATTCTCGGGAAGACTAGCTATCTTTTTGGGAAATCTCGTGCCATAGCGTACCATGGTTGGATCTATTATACCAGTCGAGGGTTGGAAGTATTTTAGTGTAGATATGTGATCATACCCTCCTTGTATCAAGTATTGCATTGAATAGTGTTAATCATATATCGCACATATGATTAGCCAGGACATAAATCTTGTATCATGTTCCCAAGCCGACCACATGTTAAAGCTAGTACTCACACACTTAGTCATTAGTATTCTTATTCATTGACATATTGCTCATTATTGTATTTATTCAAGTATTTTCTTATTGTATATATCTCTCGTATCTATTGTGCATCTTGTATATTCATATCTATTTACTGTTACATAGTTTTTATCATTGATTAGAACTGTTGTTAGAGATGTACTATGCTCCTTTCCTGACTGGATATATTTTTTCCAGATGACACTGAAGACTGGTGCCCTACACATTATGGACCTCAGGATGTTGTGGGTTTAGAGTCAGAGACCCTGGTTCAGGAGAAACTTATCCCAACTGAGATAGATGATCCGAATTTAGTAGCTTCTTAGTATTTCTTGTACTGGATTTGTCTCCAGCTTATTTGTTAGTATTCTTTCAGATTCATTGATGTATTATTTTAGACTCATGAGTTGTTTGTGACTATTTTTATTCTTTTATCTGATTCGTGCTCATTTCCATCTTAGTTCTGTGATTGAGTATATTGTTTTGTTGGTGGTTCATTATATTGCTAGATAGATAACCCAGACAGTGTTCTACCGCCGATTCTGCGACGTAGGCTGGGCGTTGTTCCCGACTTGCACCCTTACATCGGGTGCTGGTCATGACACATTTTTAGTGGTGGCCCATGCAGGTCAAGCTTCACAAGTTATGCGATGTCGTGGTAGTGCGACGATTTAGTTGTACTACTGTGAGCCTGCAATAGGATATATGATGTAGGCTGAGATACTCAATCACATCTAGAAAAATTCTTTTGATTCAACTATTGATTCAACTATTCTCCTTTGATATTGATACTTGATCTCTTAATCTGTCCTTTCCTTGAGTGTCTTACATCATGTGCCATATTGATTCTTTCTTTCGCTTTGTCTCAGGATACCGCCTAAGACTAGATCGCAGCAGGGGAGAGCAGCTTCTGAGAGGTCTGCGACATCCCGAGGGCCTGCACCAGTCACTTCTCCGGTGATTTGAGTGTCAGCTGCTTTCGGAGGTCCACCACCTACTCAAAGGACTGTGCCAGCTGTATCTGAGGGGCTTCCACCTCTACCTCATGTGCCAGTAGAGGCGACACCGATGTTTACACTATTTTGTGAGATGCTCGAGGCATAAAAGGCTCAGTCTAAGGCACACCAGAGGCTGGCCGACGTTCTACGGCAGGGCATCGAGAGTGCTCATCAGCTTGCTTGTGCTATAGTCGAGAGAGGAGTTCTAGTCCAGCAGCAAGTTGCTCCTCAGGTTGCTCAGCTTCGGCCAGGCAATATTCAGGACTTCAAGAAGCTGGAGCCTAGGGTCTTCAAGGGGACGGAGGGCATCGTCTATGCTGATGATTGGCTCGAGGAAATTGAGCATCTTATGAGGGTATCCAGTCTTTCTGAGGATCTGAAGGTTGAGGCGGTAGGACTTCAACTGTTTGATGTCGCTCACACTTGGTTCATGAATGAGCCAATTTTGGTTGATGCAGGACAGTCTTGGGAGGTATTCAAGGACCTTTTCAAGAAGAAGTTTTTCGCCCGGGCAGACAGGCTAGACTTGGAAAGGCAGTTTGAGAGTCTCATTCAGGGGAGCATGTATATGGAGGAGTTTGCTGCGAAGTTCGGCAGGTTGAGCCGGTTTATAGAGTATTTGGTGAGAGAGCCGGAGGTTCGGGCTATTCATTTTCATGAGGGTCTAAACTGGGAAGTGAAGATACTTATTCCGTCTTTTTATGAGACATACTTGGAGATACTTGCGAAGGCACGCAAGGTTGAGCGGGAGTTGGGTTTGAAGCCCAAGAGAGACCGTAATTCTTTTCTGGGGGCCAACAGCAGTGCAGTATCTGCCAAATATCCTCATTTCCAGTCCAGACCTTTTCAGCACCCACAACAGCACCAGACTCCAGCTAAGGCACCTTTTCACCAGGCACCACAACAGCAGAGACAGTTACAGCAAACTTTCTGCCACTATTGTAAGAAGCCCGACCACATCTAGAAAGTTTGTAGGAGGAGGCTAGGAGTTTGTTTGTATTATGGTACTGAAGGGCATCAGCTGAGAGAGTGTCCTTACAATCCTCGTCGTGCAGTTCAGGAAGCAGCTTCAGCTCCCAGGGCACAGGCAAGACTACCTGCAGTAAAGCCGAGGGGACCGCTTCCGACACAACTGCAGCATTATATCCAACATCAGCAACAGGGAGGTGCACGTCAGGGACGAGCGTTTGCTATGACCATCGAGGAGGACAAATCCACCGGAGATGTCATCGCAGGTTCTATTCTTCTTGATTCTATTCCAGCTTTAGCTTTGTTTGATAGTGGTGCTTTCCATAGTTTTATATCTGTTTCTTTTGCTCTGAAGCATAGTTTAGTAGCTGAGTCTTTGCTTAGGACTTGCAAGATCATGACCGGGGGAGGCGTTATCCTGGTTAATGATATTTGCAAGGATCGGAGAGTTACTCTAGGAGGCCGGGAGTTGAGTGCGTGTCTACTTGTAATACCACTTTTGAGCTACGATATTGTACTCGGGATAGATTGGTTGAGTAGGCACCGTGCTAGCATAGATTGTAGAGGAGGTAGAGTTTTGTTTGGTCCGCTAGGAGAGCCAGATTTCAAGTTTGTTAGAGGAGCTGCAGAGCAGGAAGAAGGCATTATTTGTGGAGCTATGGTGGAAGACAAGGAGTTGCTGCATCCGTTGATAGCAGAGATCTTGCATGTGTTTCCTGAGGAGTTGCTAGGGTTGCCGCCAGATCGAGATGTTGAATTCTCTATGGACTTGGTGCCGGTGCAGAACCAATTTTACAACATGTCTATAGAGTAAACAACAGCGAGCTGGTCGAGCTGAAGAAGCAGGTGGACGAATTGCTGGATAAGGGGTTTATCAGATCGAGTTCTTCACCGTGGGGAGCCTCGATATTGTTTGTACCGAATAAGGATGGATCAGTGCGCATGTGCATTGATTATAGGGCTTTGAATAATTTTACTATCAAGAATAAGTACCCTTTGCCACGGATTGATGATCTGTTTGATCAGTTGAGTTGTGCCAAGGTATTTTCTAAGATAGATTTGAGATCAGGCTACCATCAGGTGAAGGTGAAGACGGTGGACATACTGAAGACTGCTTTTAGAAATCGGTATGGTCAGTACGAGTTTATGATGATGCCACTTGGGTTGACTAATGCACCGACGATATTTATGAACTTGATGAACAAGGTGTTCCATCAGTACCTTGACAAGTTCGTGGTGGTGTTCATCAACGACATACTCATATACTCGAAGACACCGGAGGAGCATGAGGAGCATTTGAGGATTATGTTGGATGTGCTGAGAAAAGAGAAGCTATATGGGAAGTTGTCCAAGTGTGAGTTTTTCCTAGACAAGGTGGAAGTCTTGGGGCATGTTGTGACTGGTGATGGTATTTCAGTGGATCCGAAGAAGATTGTAGCAGTGGAATCTTGGAAGACCCCGAGTTCGGTAGCAGAGATCAGGAGTTTCTTAGGATTGGCAGGCTACTACAGAAAGTTTGTGCAAGATTTTTTGAGGATTGCCGAGCCGATGACCAGACTCACCAGGAAGGATGTAGAGTTTGTATGGACGGAGAATTGCCAGATTGCTTTTGAGGAATTGAAGAAGAGGTTGACGTCTGCTCCTATTTTTGACGTTGCCATCAGGGTCTGGAGGTTTTACTATTTATAGTGATACATCCGGAAAAGGTTTGGGTTGTGTTCTACAACAGAATGGAAAAGTGATTGCCTATGCATCCAGGCAATTACGTCCTCATGAAAAGAACTATCCTACCCATGATTTGGAGTTGGCAGCAGTCATCTTCGCCCTGAAGTTGTGAAAATATTATTTGTACGGAGAGTGTGTGGAGATCTTCACAGACCATAAAAGCTTGAAGTATATTTTCACGCAGAAGAAGTTGAACATGAGGCAGCGTCGGTGGTTGGAATTGATGAAGGATTTTGATATATCTTTGCAATATCATCCTGGGAAAGCTAATGTAGTTGCCGATGCTTTGAGCAGGTATCTGGTAGCTATGTTCTTGACACA